>APFE030788148.1:0-117248 GCA_000404065.3 Pinus taeda
GCTGGGAGAGAGTGTGAGAGTTTCATTGATGTAATCTCCAAATTTTTGATTAATATATTCCTGATGCCTATGTTTGGTGGACGTAGCCCAGATTGGTTGGGTGAACCACGTTAATAGCTGTGTTATGTGTTTGATCTTCTGTTGTGTTAATTCTGTGTGTGTTTTAATTTATGTTTCTTGTGCACCTGATCCAACAATTGGTATCAGAGCATGTTGGAGGTGAGGTGCTGGAGGAGCTGCACAATTTGGAGGTGGAGCGCTGGTGTTGCTGGTTGCTGAGATTGATTGCTGTTGGTGCTGGTGTGCTGCGTGGTTCAACTGGTTGCTGGAGGCCGAGAACATTGATTCGCTATTCCTTTTTTGCTGATGCGTGGAGCGGATACCTGGAGCTGTTTGTTTGCTGGCAGCACGCAGAGCCGTGGAGCACGCATTGACCTGTGCGTGGAGTTGTGGGTAAATCATTGCTGCGTAATTCTACCGGGTATGTTGTGTAAATTGCGGTGCAGTGTGATAAAACCCACAGTCATTTAAAACCCGTGGTCATTTTTTTATTAAACGCAGTGTGATTTTTTAATAAACACGCACTTTTGAATTGAGTGGTGCGTTCAAATGGTCCAGTGTTGAATCGGTATGATTTAAAGCAGCGTGGATATGGTGTTTTTTTTTAAAAACAGCATGGGTTTGGTTTAAAACTGTGTGGATTTATTTAAAACTCAGCGTGGTTATGTTTTAAAACAACAACGTGGATTTGTTAAAACAGCGTGGACCTATTCTATAAACAGCGTGGATTTCATTAATCAAAACCTGTATGGCTTTATAAACCATTGCTGGGTGGAGTTTGTGGCAGTTTTTTAAAGGGCCGGTTTTTTAAAAGTTATATAGTTTTTTAAAAGGAAGCTCTTTTAAAGTTATATAACATATATGTGTGTTAAAACAAAACAAAAAAACCGTTGAAACGCATATGGTGGATTAATATGTTATATGGTGGAGTTTTATGCATATGGTGGAGTTTTATGTGAAGAATGTTTTGGGCACCATCATGACAAATCATTTATTGTAAGGCATGTTATCAGTTTTATGTTTTGAAAGGGCGGCTGGATTTGCTGCAAAGTGGCAGTAAAAGAAACATTTTTCTTTTTTTTTTTTGCAAAGGTATATCATTGCATAGGGCAGTTTGTTTTAAAGGCAGAAGTATGGAGACATAGGCATAATTTTTTTTTTCTTGTGTGAAGGAAGATGTTTTAAAGGGATAGGCAATTTTTTTTATTGCTGGTTGGATATTAGAGATTATTGTATTTTTTTGTTGATACAAATGGCGAAAAATCAAAGTGTCCGGTTTGAAATTTCGAAATTCAATGGCAAGAATAATTTTGAAATCTGAAAGGTGAAGATGCACGATCTGCTGGTTCAACAAGGTGTGGCGAAAGCACTGTTGGGGAAAAACAAAAGACCTGCTTCCATGACGGAGGATGAATGGGATGAGATGGATGCTAGAGCTCTGAGCGGAATTCGGTTATGTCTGGCGGACGATGTTCTGTTTAACATTGTGTCAGAGAAAACCACTGCAGGCCTGTGGTCGAAGCTTGAAAAGCTCTACATGACGAAATCTTTGACAAACCGAATTCTCCTGAAACGGCAGCTTTACAGTTTGCGGATGAAAGAAGGTACCTCAATTGCTGATCACCTGAATGTTTTTAATACCTTGTTGGTGCAATTAAACAGTCTAGATGTAAAATTTGATTCAGAGGATAAGGCGATAACTTTATTATGTTCTTTACCTGAATCCTGGGATCATTTTGTTACTTACATAAGTTTTAGTACATCAGATATTCTTGAGTTTGATGATGTTGTTGGAGCCTTGTTGGCTGAGGAGACGAGGAAGAGGTCGAATGCAGACACATCTACATCAGAGGTAATGATGGCCAGAGGTCGCTCACGAGAGAGACACTCCGGGGGAAAGCATAGCGACTCTTGTTCAAAGTCCAAAGGAAAGAAGCCAAAGATGAAGTGCTGGCATTGTGGCAAGGCTGGACATCTGAAAAAGGATTGTTGGAAGCGAAAGCAGGCTGATAAAGAGGGCTCTTCGACAGAAAAGAAGGAAGCCAATACCACAGATACAGGTTCAGTTTCAGGTATGAGTGATGAGGTATTGTCTGTTAATGCTTCAAAACATGATCAACATTGGTTGTTAGATTCCGGGGCATCTAACCACATGTGTATACATAAAGATTGGTTTAAAACATATAGATCAATTGATGATGGTGTTGTGTACATGGGTAATGATGTAACATGTAATATTGTTGGGATTGGAAGCATACAACTACAAATGTTTGATGGCACAACCAAAATATTAACTGATGTGAGGCATGTACTAGATCTAAGGAAAAATTTGATTTCATTAGGAGCACTTGATTCAAATGGATATAAAACTGTAATTCAAAGTGGAGTTATGAAAATCTATAAAGGTATCTTACTAGTGATGAAGGCTAAGAAAGTAGGAAATCTATTTCAGTTAGAAGGTAGAACTGGGTCAGATCATGTGTCTGTGTCTGAACATGACAGTAGTTCCATTCACTTATGGCATCAAAGATTGGGGCATATGAGTGAAAGAGGATTGAAAATTTTGGCTGACCGAAAGTTACTTCCTAATCTAAGATCTGGAAAATTGGATTTCTGTAAACATTGTCTGTTTGGTAAACAAAGTAAACAAAAGTTTAAAACAGGCAAACATACTAGTAAAGGTATACTTGATTATATCCATTCAGATGTGTGGGGTCCAGCTCCTATAGCTTCATTTGGTGGTTCGTCTTATTTTGTATCATTCATTGATGACTTTTCTCAGAAAGTTTGGGTCTACATGTTGAAAAAGAAGTCTGATGTTTTTACAGTTTTCAAGCAGTTTAGAGCATTGGTAGAAAAAAGCACTGGTAGAACTATAAAATGTTTAAGAACTGACAATGGTGGTGAGTTTTCCTCCAAGGAGTTTGACAGCTATTGCAAGGATGCAGGGATCGAGAGACATAAGACCACGGTTTATACTCCTCAATAGAATGGAGTTGCTGAACGCATGAACAGGACTCTTCTAGAGAGAGCAAGGTGTATGCTGAGTAACGCCGGGTTGCCGAAGGAGTTGTGGACGGAAGCAGTGGCAACTGCTTGTCATGTGATAAACCGATCTCCATGAACGGCAATAGACTGCAAGGTTCCGCAAGAGGTATGGACAGGACACCCTTGTGAATATTCTAAACTCAGAGTGTTTGGTTGTGATGCATATGCTCTAGTGCCTAAACATCAGCGAACTAAATTAGATCCGAAATCGAAAAGGTATGTCTTTGTTGGGTATGGTGATGGAACAAAGGGATTTAGATTGTGGGATCCTACTAACCGCAAAATCATCATCAACAGAGATGTAAGGTTTAATGAATCCTCTCTTGTACAGTTAGATGTAGATAGAAGATTGAAACAGGATGATGTATCTGATTTCCAACATATTCAGTTTGACAGCATTTCTAATGATAGTCATAACGACCATAGTTCAGATTCTAGTCATGAACAGGTTTCAGAATCAGATTATGAACAGGGTTCAGATGGAGGACATGAACAGGTCTCAGATGGCAATCATGAAGAAATTCCTACAGTTGATAGACAACCCATTATGGAAGCACCAGAAACATTCTTAAGGAGATCTACAAGGATCAAACGCTGTCCGAGAAGGTTTGATGATTCAGTTGCTTTCATCGCTAATGATGATGAACCTTTGTGTTATCAAGAAGCTGTAGAAGGTTCAAATAGTGACAAATGGAAAGCAGCCATGAAGGAAGAAATGATGGCCTTGAGTAAAAACGGCATGTGGGATCTGGTGGAGCTTCCGAAAGGCAGGAAAACTGTGGGATGCAAGTGGGTGTTCAAGCTGAAACGAGGTGTGAATGATACGGAAGACAGGTACAAAGCTCGGCTGGTTGCAAAAGGGTTTTCTCAGAAAGCTGGCATAGACTTTCTTGAGATATTTTCACCAGTGATTAAAATTGTTTCAATTAGAATTGTGTTAGCATTAGTGGCTTTTTTTGATTTGGAGTTGCAGCAGTTAGATGTTAAGACTGCATTTCTACATGGTGATTTAGATGAGGAAATATATATGGAACAACCGAAAAGGTTTGTTCAGCATCGCAATGCGAAATTTGTCTGCAGGCTCAAGAAGTCATTATATGGCCTGAAGTAGTCGCCTCGGCAGTGGTATAAGAAGTTTGATTCTTTCATGTTGAGTCAGAAATATGTTAGAAGTGAATATGATCATTGTGTTTATTTCAAACAGTTGAATAATGGCATGTTCATTATCTTAGTGTTATATGTTGATGATATGCTTTTAGCAAGCAAAAGCATTGAAGAAATCAACAGGTTGAAGAATCAGATGGCAAGGACGTTTGATATGAAAGATCTAGGAGCGGCAAGACAGATTTTGGGCATGGAGATTTTCAGAGACAGGAGTAATGGTAAGCTGTGGCTATCACAACAGAAGTATGTTGAGAAAATACTTTTGAGGTTTGGTATGAACAATGTGAAGCCTGTGTTGATCCCTTTAGCTTCCCATTTTAAGCTTTCTTCGAGTTTATGTCCTAATACAGATGAAGAAAAGGATTATATGTCTCGAATTCCTTATGCCAATGTAGTAGGATGTTTGATGTATGCGATGGTATGTACGTGACCAGATATTTCTCATGCAGTTGGGGTTGTCAGTAGGTACATGGCAAATCCGGGTAAAGAACACTGGTCAGCAGTGAAATGGGTGCTTCGGTACTTGAGAGGCACAAGTAGTTATTGTATTTCTTACAATAAGAGTAGTGAATATGTTTGCGGATATGTTGATTCCGATTTTGCAGGTGATTTGGATAAGAGGAGATCAACTTCAGGGTACGTCTTTACTCTTGCAGGTGGAGCTATAAGCTGGATGTCAAAGCTACAGAACATTGTTGCTTTGTTCACTACTGAAGCAGAATACATTGCTGCTTCTCATGCTTGCAAAGAGGCAGTTTGGTTGAAAGGTTTGCTTGGTGAGTTTGGTAGGTTACAGGATAACATCAGGTTACTTTGTGACAGTCAAAGTGCAATACATTTGGCTAAGAATCCGGCCTATCATAGTAAGTCAAAGCATATTCCAATCAAATATCATTTTGTAAGACAGGTTATCATTGAAAGGGGCGTTTCTCTTGAAAAGGTGCATACAAAGGAGAACTGTGCAGACATGTTCACGAAACCAGTTTTGTTGGAGAAGCTACCCTGGTGTTTGGCTTCTCTTGGCTTGCAGAAAAGATAAAATAATAATAACAGGCCATCAGACGAATTGTTGTCAAGGTGGAGATTGTTGAGATTTTCTGTTTGAAGTGAAATAGCCAGAAATCTCTGTAGGTGACAACAATAGGAAATATGTTGCTGGATTATCTCAAGGTTGTTTGGAGCAAATTAATGCATCCTAAATTTGATGTGAGAGAAGTTAGATTCTCTCTACTATAAAATAGGTTGTCATACGAATAGCTGGGTGAGAGTGTGAGAGTTTCATTGATGTAATCTCCAAATATTGATTAATATATTCCTGATGCCTATGTTTGGTGGACGTAGCCCAGATTGGTTGGGTGAACCACGTTAATAGCTGTGTTCTATTTGTTTGATCTTCTGCTGTGTTAATTCTGTGTTTAATTTGTTTGCTGATCTTTAATTTGTTTGCTGATCACCTGATCCAACATATTACCGTAGAAAATATAGATAGAAATCGTAGAAAAAAAAACTGGACAAAAACAATGTTGCTTATCTGCTGTTGGAGGAAACACTTCATAATTTGCATGCAGCATGAACATATCACTTTCAAAAAAAACTCGCATGAATCATAACACAATTTGCAGGCAGCGTAATGAACAATACCACTTCAACTTGTTCGATTAAGCACTCAACCCCAATAATCGATTGCAATTACACACCAAGTGAAACTATGCGTACCTTGATAACTGGATACAAACGTATGCAACTTCTATATCACATTTATTTCATGCCAAGTACAATCGCTCATAACAACGCTCAACACAATTACGCAAACAGTGTATGCATCTTACTCCTTTGATTACACTATTCAAAAATGTTATTCCAACTTTAATTAATGGAAGGTTACGGTTGCTGCTCCAGGCTCTGCACATAATCCTCTTATTCTCCCTTTTGACCTCCTCTTCACAAACACATTCACCCTCCTCTCACACAAATTTGACTTATGCCTTAGATCTGCTGTCACACGCATTGACCTGCTCTTCACACGTAGGCTCTTAGCCTTTGAACACCCCTCCTTTATAATAGTTCTCTCTTAACGCACGAAAGCAACATCTATGGCTTAGTAAGCGATATTCTCATTATCGCACCAAGCTTACTTGACATGCTTGACTATCATAATGGCTCTGATACGAAAATTTGACGTAGGTACAAATAACCATAGGGTCTGCACACTAACCGTAAATACACACACAACAATACTGAAATCCAAGCAAGAAGAATGTATATAAGTTATTAAACAAATGATTATTTAATCAATAAAATAATTAAAGAAGGATTTCTCAATTCTTCACACTCACTCACACAATATTACATACACATATACCTCATGGCTCACTTCAATTTATACAAATAGATTAAAACCCAAAGTAAGTTCCAGATCCCTAAACTAACTCCCAAATATCTCTTATAATATATAAAATCTCTCATCTTATCCCTTATTCTTAAATAAGAGCTAACTAATCTATAATCCTTTCCAACCTTCCACAATACTCTAGTAAAAATTTGACCAAAGTTATATGCATCTGCATCAGAAAGTAGGTTAAAAGAAATGTTTTGGCATTTAAACTCCCAATTGATCCAACCCACAAAAAGTCTAGAGATTCAAATAACTCGTACTACTATTTTATTAATTGTAATATCAATCAAGATGTCACTCACTTGACTTTACCTTATCATTGTTTCATTTCACAAATAACAAGTAAAGAAATGTGAATATGTAATGTATAGGGTATCCCTTGCACCACCGTAACCACGATTTTCCATGCTCCATCGAAAAACCATGATAATATTCTATCTATTATAACATTGTTAATTTGTGTCAACACCTTTATAGTATTGCAATCCACCCTATATGGATAAAATTGTGTGTTAGATAATAAATTATCCCTTTAAAAAAATGGAATTTCTTATTAACTATAAAGTTTAGTAGAAAATCAAGAATTGTGACCTATTATTAACCAATCCTCCATTTATACCTTTTATTCCATATCCATGATAGTCCCTTTTCACACACCTTTTTAATTTTTAATGTCTTTGTTTCATGTATTTCTTTTTCTATAAAATGGAATTCTTTAAGTAAGCATTTATTCATTGAGTTGAAGCAACACTTTTGCTCTAAGCCAATATTAATATTGGCATACTTACAACAACCATCACAAATTGAGACAAATGCTTTCGACTATGCTATTGGTGTAGTTCTCACCGAGCAAGGGCATTGAGTGATAGGCCTATCCTAGTGTATGATTCATAAATGTGTTGTCATTGATAGCAAACATGATTAGGATGAAGACAAAAATAGATAAGTAAGCCAGAAGAATGAAGATCAACTACAGGCATGTAAAGATAAAATTGCTTATGAAGAAGAGACTTTCAAGTCATTTGTAGCTCATAAGAACTACTCAAACAAAATAAGGACCCACTCAAATGGATAAAGCTCTAAAAGAGTGTTCTAGTGGTATATGGAAGTTCGCAAATTGATCCAAATTTATGCAACAATGAAGTGAAATGCATATTTAAATAGAAATACAAAGCTAGAAAAAAAAATAACTTCAATTCATTAATAACAAATACTAAAAATTATTTACATGCAAAATGAAAGATAAACTAGCTCAGGCAATGGTACCTATCTCTGAAAAGAGATGTGAAAGCTACATGCCTTTTTAATTATGTTACAATGAGGCTTGGAGGCATTTTTATTATTGAGAAAAAATGGCAAATGATAATCATCCAAAAAGCTAACTCTAGGAGATGAAGCACCAAAAGTTTTTGGGTGCCATTGCGGTTAGTTGGTACATCAACTTCTGAGCATTATAACCTTGGCATACGATCTACATTTGACATGTACAATAGCTCACTCGAAATATCTATCTAAGGACAACAAATTTTGATTTTAGACCCATGTTGTAAATTATGGGTATTCTCGCTTTCCAAAAAAATGACGTTTAGGGTCTCAAAATGGTTTCAAAAGTTTAGCACACGAAAAAATGCCAAAAAATGTAAAATATGCTACAATTAAGGAAACTGAAAGAAATATTGTTTGGGGTACAAGTGGAATAAGAAGGTGGCTACCAATATCCACCTGGATAAAAAATGGCCTCCTAGATAAGTTAGAGTGAGTCAAAGTAGGGACCTCCAAAGTCAAAGTTGCAGAGTTAAATTTTTGGAGGACTGTGAAGTAGGAAAGTGTTTCCTTTGTGGATAGAGGCAACCCCTCTAGCCCTATAGTGGGTCTAATCACAAAAAGAAAACAACAATTGATTTCCTTAAATAGTCATCATTGGAGGCCTACCTCAAAACCAGTGCTTGGTGAAGCTTCCGTTGCACCGCTCGAGTGTCTGTTTCCTTCCCCTTAATGAGAAATTGACCTGAAACACCACAATAAAACAACAGAGCACGTAACCAAGAACAACAATGATCTATTTACTTATAAAGTCAAGGAATCATAAGCTATCAAGTAAATTGTACACATGATATACGGAATCGTTATTGATTGTATTAAAATAAATCAAAAGAAAAGCTTACAACCAAGCCTTGACGTCGCAAGCCTTCTTGGTGGGTCCGACCGGTATGTTATTTCAAGCATTCACTCTCAAGAATGGGTCTCCCAAATGGATAATATATCTCTCTCACTCACAAGCTCTAATACAAGGCTAAGGCACTCCACAACCTTTTATCAAACTATCAACAATTCCACATAGCAAGCTTGTGAAACTCACACCAAAGCTATATAATCTACTTCAATCCATAAACGAAGAACTAGGAACTAGCAACCAGTAACTAGTTGATCATAGCAATGGTGAGTGCTTTTATAGGAGGAGGAGCCTCCATGAAATGAGGGAGAGGGAGCTTATCCTCAAGGGAAGTTTCATAAAAGGTGGAACTACCATCCCAGAGAAGGAAAGGCGAAACAATATGACCCAACAAGCAGTTTTAGAATCACTCAAAAGGCCGACTATTTGAACTAATTTTCAAAATCTGGATCATCACAAGTCATAAACTAGGGCTTGGCGACGACATCGCAAGGGAGCAATTCATTTGGACCAATCGTCACAATAAACATCTCGAAGACTTGCATCGAGCCCTAAAATCTGATTGTTGTAGGAAACGCGTGTACACCTATGATGACGTGCAACGATATAGTTCATGATAGGGAAGTGTCACACATTTTAAGGGTTTACTTGCGACGATGTGGAAAATTAAGAAAAAAGGGTCAATCTTCAGCATTAGAGAGCACTTGCTTAATATTCTTGCATGAGTGGGAAGATATGGACATGTTTATCTAATGTATGACACAGCAGAGGGACTGAGATGAGGTCAGTGAAAAATTACTGCGTAACAAAGACCTACTATAGAATGCTAAGTTTGGCACATTCACCAAACATGGTAAAGATTTTTCGAAGTAAATAATTCCAAGGAATCAGAATATGTGGCTTTAATAACATGATGACACCAGCTCGGAAGCATATCCCAGAAGAAATAGAGATGTGTGCAATTCAAAATGGTCTAGGATAATAGGAGTCGTGGAGCAAGGAAACAGAGGTAAAAAAGGGTTTTAGCCTCATGGTTTTTTATTAAAAAATAAAAATTAATGAAATGAAATGGTCGCCAAACCATGGCTCGTGACCCATTTTCTCTCTTCTCACTAGAAGACAAATGACACAAGGTGATCAGCTCATGAATGCATAGGTGGATGATGACATTAATATGATGAGGCAGTATGGAATGGAGAACATGTGGCACGAAGGTTCAGCCTTTTTGGGTACATTAGTGGGCCATTTTTAAGTGACATGTGCCACCATGTAGATGGCACCATGTAGCATTGGTGATGTTAGCATGATGATAACTAAAGATGCTTCCCTCAAAGGAAGAAAATATGTGTGTGGTTGTTAAAGTTGGGGAATTGGGAGCCGAGAAGCCAAGAAGTTGCAGACTAGTAGGTAATTCCCTAGAAGAAAAGTATGTAGTGCAGAGCCGGGGAGCCAAGAGCTGGGAATCTGTGAAGCCAAGGCACTAATGGAGGTTTAATTTATGAGACAATTCCTTTCCCAGAATAAAAAAACCTAAAAGAAACAAATCTTGTAAGGCTCCACCATGGAGAAAAACGAAGGAGAATTCTTAGGATAATGGGCCTAAGAAATAGGAAAAGTGCCAACAAATAATGTTCGCGAGGTGATAGAGAGCATGTCAAGTCATGATTTTTGTTTTTATTCTTTGTATTGTAATCGAGGGCCTTCAAGATTTGGTATGAATGAGTTGGCATCATGAGTTTGGTGTTGTTTAAAGTTCTTTGGGGCTTATTGAAAAACTATATCTATAGTATTGATTTTTTCATGAAGTGCTTTGTTGTTTAGTGGAGCACTAAAGACAAAATAACTTGGGCTATATTGAAATAGGCCCACACTCGTTGAGTCGATAACCTCTAATTTTGGTGTTATACGCCATATTTGCATGGATGAGTTGACAACTTGAATTTGGAAATTATGCCCAATATAATAATGTAGTGATAAAGTTTAAAAACATAGGCATTAATGATTTGACAACTCTGATGGTGCCATGGAAGAATTTGGAGCCAAATTTGGCCAAAATCCTAAGCTTGGAGATTCAAAAAATTTAGATAAACCTTAGTTAAAGTTTGAAGAAATTCTAAAATTCCAAAAATTATCAATTTAACTCAGAGAAACAACAAACTAGTCTTTGAATACTTGAAGAACACACTGGGATTATTTGAAAGAATTAGAACAAAGGAAAAAATACAAGCTCCATTCAAGTTTGCAAGTACAAGAGAGATAGAATTTCAATTCCGAAAACACCAGTCCAAATTGCTTTATAAGGAGAGTTGGATTTGTAAAGTAAAGAGTACGGAAAAAGGTGTGGAATTATGGTGAGTAGGGTGAGATTGTTGAAGGTGTTTATAATGGTGGTTTTTGTGAGTTTTTAAGGTAAAAATTGATCTATGTCGTAAAATGGAATGGCTTCATGATTTGAATATGAAAATTGTATGAAAGACGAATCATAGCTACTAGTGTAACCCCTTATTGCTATTAGTACAACCCTTGACTTGCAAGCTACAACTTCCAATACAAACCCAATACACCTTCCCAATTTGAAAAACCCCTACTTCCACTATATATTGTAGGTATCCATTTTTTCATTAACATTTTTTATACCCCTTTATATTTTGTCATTAATATTGACCTCCATTTTTTATTCCTACCAATATAAAAATCCCTTACCCCCTATATATCCCCCAATATATTATGCCATTTTTTACTCAATATAAATTCCCCAATATGAACGCACGTGGTATGGTATTTCTCCCCGAGGGAAGCCCTCGTGGACTACATGGGGCACAAAAATATAATAAGTGGGTTGTACTAATAACAATAAGGGGTTACACTAGTAGTATAGGGATCTAACATGCCCCTCTCCTTCAAAAAGTGTTGTCCTCAATGCTTGAGTAGTTCTAGATGCTTTCGTATAAAATTCTCATCCTCCCATGTGGAATCTTCAGCGGGTAAGTTCTTCCACTTGATGAGATAATCTGAAATTGATTGATTTCATAGCTGTCGATTTCTTATTTCTATGAGTCCTTCAGGTTCCAACATGAATTTTCCTTCCTCGTTAAGTTTTGGAAATATTATTTGAACTAGGATATTCTATAACTTTTGAATGAGTGGCCACGCTTCTTCATCATTATTTCAGTGATCCCTTGCTTCATTTATCCAATCTAGTTGGATAATAGAAATGGCACAAAACACTGCTTCCACATCCTCATCCTTTCTTGAGAGTGCATCTGTAACAACATTTTTCTTTCCTTTTTTGTAGATGATTTCAAAGCTATAAACCAATATCTTTGTGACCCATTTTTGTTGTTCTTCTGAAGATAATATTTGTTCTAAAAAGTATTTAAGACTATCATGATCCATTTTTACCTTAGAGTGTCTTCCCATTAGATAAGGTCACCATTTCTTAAGTGCATGTAGTATTGCCAACATTTCCTTCTCATAAATAGCTTGCTTGAAGGATTTGTTTGTATGGTTCTAGCCGTAAAAATACCTAATCACCTACATCAAAACTTCTTTCACTGCAATGTTGATTTGCCTAATCTTCCATTTGATTATCAAAACAAAATTCCTTTGTTTGATGGCACTCCTCATAGTGTTACAGCTCAGCAACATGTGGACATAATGACGGATTTCTTCGATCTTCATGGGATCGATGCAGAAAATGTGACAATGAGACTGTTTGTACAGACATTTGGTGGTGAAGTTAGGAAATGGTTCAGAGCTTTGCTATCTGCAAGTATCACTACATTGGCCAATCTACAAAGACAATTCTTAGACCGCTCGGAAGTGAAGAAAAATCCTCTTCAAATCCTTGCTGAATACGAGCACATCAAGCAGAACGTTTGTTAGAATATTATATATTACGGAGCAATGGAACACATAAAATATTGCAGAAATATAAACACAGAAAACACACAAAACAAGAGAGACACAGATATATGTGGTTCACCCAGTTTGGGCTACATCCACCTCGAATAGCCAGTCCTTCCTTTCTATTATCCAGCAAAATGAAGAGACACAACCTACAGAAAATCCGTTGTAATATCCTCTATTTTCTCTCACAGTCTCACCTCTCTGTTTCTCACTCACACAGAATACATAGCTATCTCACAGCCTCAAATAAAATGCCCTCATACAAAGAGAGGGGTTGCCTTCTAGGGCAAAAAACCTTAAACTAAACATAAGTTCTACCGTCACATCATCCGCCTAATGAACGGCCCAGATTGACTAGAAATTACTATACAAAACTACCGCGTGGAGGGGTGTACAAAACTTCCTGGGGTATACATCCAGCTGAAGCAAAGACCTCTGAATAATCATGCTCCACACACAACAACGTTGGTGATTCTGTCCAAGATTATTGCATTAGATTCAATTCCATTTATAATGCAATCCCTCATCATCTAAGGCCACCCATGAGGCTAGCCTTGATTAGGTTTCCAGACGGTTTTGATACTGATATGGCCTATCAACTAAGAGAGAGAGATCTGGCCACGTTGGAAGACATGCAGAAGATTGCGGTCAGCATTGAAGCAAATCTGTTGGCCAAGAGAGCTAGAGTAAGAGCAGAAAAGAAAGTCACTATAAAAGAAGAGTCTTCCTCGTCAGAGCAAGTACTTCGGAAGGTGGAGCAGATTCTAGAGATGATGAAAATTGACAAGCCTGAACCTCAAGTTAGAAATCCTAGTTTCCATGGCCAGCAGCAGCCACAATATAGAATCAAACAAAGATAGCAACAAGCCCAAGATCAAATAGCGCAGCAGCCGATACAGACACCTCTACAACCAAATTTTGTACATGGATCAGAATCAGATGAAGAGGAAAATGTGATTGGCGAAGAAAATCATTTCTTCACGCCCGATGATATGCCAATTTTCATTACTGAGGATGAGGAGTACTCCGAGAAATCAGCTGAACAAAGAGATGAAAATTTCATTTTGGCAAATGAAACTGTTCTCGAGGAAGAGTCTGATGAGTACCAAAGAGGATACATGAATGCTTTATCAGCTCAGCACCGACAATATTCACTCCGAAGTAGGGATGTGCATGTGAATCCAATTCAGAAAAGGAAGGAGGCAGCAGCGTCAAAGAATGATCCTCCTAATGTGCAGAAAAAAGGAAAAGAGACAGCTGATCCTACCAGTAGCAAAATGCCATCAGCAAATGAGAGATCCAATCAGCCAAGTGGGTCAAAGGATAAATCTGAAAAGAAGGATGTTCCAGTGAAAGAGGTAGAAAGAGTTTCAGTTTTTAACTTAGAAAATGAAATCGCTAAGTTAAAAATATATACCCCTTTGACTGAGTTGATGAAGAACAACAATTATAAAGGTTAGGTGTCCAAAATTTTGAATTTATACCCATCATCATATATGGTGAATGTGGAGGATGAAAGTCCCGAGTTGATTTTTGGGCCAGCATTAGAAGGTCAATCTCAAGATAGCGATGTAGCTCCTTTCTACATCAGTCTCAGGGTGCATGACTTTGTGTTGCATAATGCTATGTTTGATTCTAGAGCCTCTCATAATCTCATGCCCAAGGCCATCAGGGAAAAATTGGGACTATACATTACGAGAAAATATCATGAACTTTACTCTTTTGATTCTGGGAGAGTAAGGTGCATTGGTCTTATCAAGGATTTGGTGGTCAGTTTGGATCAGATTCTGGCCAAAAATTTCTTGATGGATGTAGTCGTAGCGGATATACCTCCCATATGTGACATACTCCTTTCCAGATCTTCAGGAGAAAAGATTAAAGGGACAGTGCAACTTGATTTCTCCTATGCTACTATTCCCGTGTTCGGTTAGATGAGGAAACTATATCGGGAACAAAAGATGAAGTATATGATTACTAGCAAGGAAAAACTGGTCAATCACCCAATAAACTATGTACATACTGATTTAGAATCATTTGTTTTGTATTCAGATAGCTTTAATGATGTATATAGCCAAATAGTTCAAGTAGAAGACATCCCCGAGATCTCTGAAAAATTTAAAAAAGTGTTGAAGCAAGAAAGGCAAGCCACTGAGCAATCAACTTTCCAATAGCAGCAACACAGTGATAGGCAGCAAAGAAGAAAAACAGATCAAACTGAATTTCAGCACTTGGAAGAGGATGAAACAGGCCTGTGGATCATGGATTTTGATGGTGCGGTAGGAAGGGAAGGTGCTAGAATTGGCATTTGGATACGCAGCCATATTTTCGCCCCAAACAAAGTGCCAAGCAATGTAAGGGTCTGCTCTTATAAACTAGCTTTTGATTGTTCAAATAATGAGGCTGAGTATGAAGCTTTAATTGCTGGTTTAAAAATTCTTAGAAAGTTGAATGCCAAAAGGATTTCAGTGTATGGTGACTCCAAACTAGTTATCAAGCAAGTAAAAGGGGAATACCAAGCAAAACATCCTAGAATGCGGGCTTACCAAAACGCAGTGCTTGATATTTTGAGAGTATTTTCAGATTATACTTTAACTTGTG
Organism: Pinus taeda; assembly: GCA_000404065.3. Classification (NCBI taxonomy): domain Eukaryota; kingdom Viridiplantae; phylum Streptophyta; class Pinopsida; order Pinales; family Pinaceae; genus Pinus; species Pinus taeda. The sequence goes on from APFE030788148.1 coordinate 15,348, forward strand.
TTCCTCGTGCTCAGAATATCATTGTCGATTCACTTGCAACAACAGCAAGTAATCTGAAAGTGCCAATGAACTCAAACAACAAGTTTGAGATTCATGTGAAACATCGACCAGCTGTCCCGGACAATCAAAGGTATTGGCAAGTGTTTCAAGATGATGATGAGATCGATGAGTTTCTACAAAACAAAGGTAAATTCAAAGATACTTCTATTGATGTGGAATATGATGATGGTGATGCGGATATAGAGGTCAATAATATGGAAGTTTTGCAGCTCAAAGACAACATCATTCCTAAAGGCCTAATCCCTTTAGAGGAGTTGTTCGATCATGATGATGTGGCACGGAAACCAAGCTTGCTGCCAACCGAAAAAGTAGTGGAGGATGTAAACATTAGGTTAGCTGAAAATCCTAAGATGGTAAAATTGTCAAAACCATTGCTTCCATAGGTAAAGGCCAAGTATATCAACTTGCTATCTTCTTTCATTGATGTTTTTGCTTGGGATTATTTAGATTTGAGGTCATATGATACAAGTATCATTCAACATGTCATCCCGCTCAAGCCTAATAAAAATCCATTTCGTCAAAAGCTAAGGAGAATAAATCAAAAGTTGCTACCCTCGATTGAGAAGGAAGTGAACCGATTGTATAAAGCTGGTATCATAGTCTCCATAAGGTTTTCAGATTGGATTTCAAACTTGGTGCCCGTACGCAAGAAGACAGGTGAGATTCGGCTGTGTATTGATTTTAGAAATCTGAACAAAGTTTCTTTGAAGGACAACTATCCATTGCCCAAGATGGATCATATACTTCGGCGAGTAGTTGGAGCATCTAGGATGTCACTACTTGATGGTTATTCAGGTTATAACCAAATTCTGGTCTATGAGGATGATCGAGACAAAACAACGTTCACCACTCTGTGGGGAACCTTTCACTATGCAAAGATGCCTTTTGGATTGAAAAATGTTGGTGCAACCTTTCAAAGGGCGATGGATATTGCATTTGCCAATGAAAAAGATGTTTTCCTAGTTGTTTATCTTGGTGAATTAACTGTTTTCTCTAATTCAGATGAAGATCACCTATCTCATTTGAAGATTGTGTTTCAGGGTGTAGGAAATATGGCATCTCACTAATCCAAAGAAACTTTTGTTCGCCATGGATGAAGGCAAGCTTCTTGGGCACCTCATCTGAAAGGAGGGCATCCGCATTGATCCATCTCAGGTGGAGGCCATTCAAAAGCTTGATTTTCCACGAAGTAAGAAAGAAATCCAATCCTTCAATGGTAAGATAACTTTTTTACGTCACTTTGTGCCCAATCTTACAAAACACTTAAGGGAAATCACAAACATGCTAAAAAAGGACAGTGTAGTGAGATGGACGAAAGATGCAATTAAGTCCTTCAATTTGGTGAAATTGGCCCTTTCTTTATCTCCATTTTTTATTAGCCTGGACTATGCTCAGGATTTTATTTTGTTTCCATTTGCCTCTGATCATACTATGGCAGCGGTCTTGATGCAAAAAAGGAACCAGCTCGAAAAGCCAATTGCATTTTTCAACAGAACCATCAATGATGCGACATTGAAGTACAATATTATTGAAAAACAGACCCTTGCTTTCGTAAAGGCATTGAAAGATTTTTGGGTTTATATTTTGCATTCACACATCCTTGCTTATGTCCCTAATGCTGTTGTTAAGGATTTCTTGGTACAAACAGATCCGGAGGGGAGGACAGGCAAATGGATTGGTGCCTTGTTGGAGTATGACGTGGAAATCAAACCGACAAAGCTCATTCAAGGACAAGGGCTGGCTAAACTAATGGCTGAGTCAAATCTGCACGTCCTTGAAATTAATCTGATTGCTACTATGTCTGAGGAAAATGAAGAGAATCCATCCATCCATAGTGGTGTCTTGCTAAATTGTTTAGTGGAAGAAGAAGCGAAAAAGGTAATGGAAGAGTTTCACAAAGAAGATTGCAGAGGCCATCTTTTCTGGAAGACAACAAGCAATAAAATCTTGAGAGCTGGCTATTATTGGCCAACTCCTTTTGCTGATGTGTACAAAATAGTGGCCAGCTGCCATGAATGTCAGATTTTCCAACGTACGAGGAAGTTGCAGCCTTTACCACTTAAGCCTATTGAAGTTAGTGCTCCATTTCAGCAGTGGGGTTTGGATTTCATCGTTGAAATTCATCCTTCTTCCTCAGCACAACATAAATGGATCCTCACAATGACAGATTATTTCACCAAATGGATTGAGGCTATACCTACAAGGCAAGCCACTGATTCTGTAATTATCTCCTTTCTTGAAAATAACATTTTGTCTTGTTTTGGTTGTGCCAATAAGTTGATCATTGACAATGTAGCAGCCTTCAAATCAAAAAGAATGATTGATTTTTGTCATAAGTATCAAATCACTTTGGGGCATTTGACAGCCTATTATCCATAGGGCAATGGATTAGCCGAATCCTCAAATAAATCTCTTGTCAACATTATCAAAAGCTGCTGGAAATTAACAAGAAAGGTTGGCACAAAAAGCTGGTCAATGCACTTTGGGCAGACTGGGTAAGTCACAAGAAATCTATAGGCATGTCTCCTTTTGAGTTTGTGTATGGTGTGGACACAATTTTCCCGACCTCTTTGGCAGTCCCGGTGGTCAAACTTCTGCAAGAAGCGAACAACCAAGATGATGGTTTGTAGCGGAGGATCAATCAAATGATACATTTATAGTAGACTGGGGAGGAGGTATTTCAAAATAATTTCAAGTTGCAGGAAAGAATCAAGAGAATATATGACCGAAAAGCCAAGGCGGACAATTTTGAGATAGGAGATATAGTGCTGAAATGGGATGCAAGAAATGAGGAGAAAGTTAAACATGGAAAATTTGAAAATCTGTGGAAAGGAGCGTACAAGATTGCTGCATATCGGGGCCAGAATGCTTTCCTGTTACAAGAGCTGAATGGCGAAGATTATCTGGGTGGAGTGGTCAATGGTCGGCTCCTCAAGCGGTATTATTTGTGAGATATTTTATGCTCTTCTATTCATCATTGTATATACCAATGTGTTTAAATTCCATTGCAAGTGTGTGTTGTTTTCATTCTTCAGCTTGGGCCCCAAGGTGAAGGCTATAAAGCTAGAGTTTGATTTCAGTTTTGGTTTGGTTCATTAGAGTTAGGTTTGTCAGTCAATTTCAGTCTTGAAAATGGGTTAGTGTTGAGTCAAGTTCAGTCCTGAAATTGAGTCTTTAAGTCAAGAGTTCAGTTTTGTTTCACTGAAGTTATTGACTCCATAGCCCAATGGACAAAGGCACTACCATCTTTCCCAGAGATTTGTAGTTCTTAGCACCTCCAAGGAGCTACCATCCCCATTGGAGCCAATGTTAGTGTCGGTATCTTCATCCATCCATCAGAGATCAAATCCTCTTGTTGCATTTCATGTTTAGGTGTCCTGACCTGTCATTTGCATTCCATTAGGTGCATGTATCATCTAACGGGAGTGGCTTTCCTACAGTTCTCCTCATGTCATTTACCTGCTGGTTCATGTTTTCTCATCAAAAGCATATACAGTCACCTTTTTTATCTTTAAGATTGCAAAGGTCTATTTAGGGTTTCATTGTCTTTTAGGTCTAGGGTTTCATTAGGGTTTTGTCAAAAAATGTTTCAAAGTCTCCAATAATTAGTGGTAGGCCATGAGGAGGTTTCAGCATCAATAAAATTCATCACCAAGTGTTCAAAAATGTGTTTTTCCTCAAAATTCTGTTTTGAGGAAAAAAACAGAGTATTTAGCTTTTATTGTACAAAAATCATGAAATTTTGTTCTCTTCATTGTATATCACTCCATCTGCAACCCTGGTCACTTTCCCTAGCCCCCACAGCTTCAACACCTACAAGACAAGCAAAACATAGGTCATTTTGTTCATCATAATGCTAAAATGAAGTGAAAAAAGTCCAAAAAACAGAGTTTCGAATAAAGTCATTTTAAAACATTAGGAAAGTGGGTTTCATGAGCCAAAAATTAAAGATATTTTTGTTTATAAGTCATTCCTTCAAATTTCATAGTTCATTTGCACTCTTGAGCCAAGCAAAGTTGTTGTGGTGAGAAAGTGAGGAAATCGGGTGAAAATCACTCCAAGTAACCGGTGCGGCGCACTGGGCAAGAGGCGTGACACATACATCCGGCGCGGCGCACTGGGACTCAAACTGTAGTTCAAAATTGCACAGGCGCTGCGCATATACTGGGCGCGATGCATTGAGTTGGATGCATGACGCACACAGCCAGAAAGCTCGAAACACTACCAAACTTGTTCCAGAACGCCCAAAACACATGCATTGTCATTGATACAAGTAGGTTTACACTTTTCCATTGCCTTTCATACAAATTTCATGGTTGTTTGATGGTTCTTATTGCATGGTGAGTGTTCAAAAGAAATCAAACCCTACCAAAGGAAATTGCTGCAAGGGTTTTATATTGACTGTTTGCCACCAAGTATCCCTTCATATCATCACTCCCTTATTTCATTTCTCCCTTGCTTTCCCTATTTCCCTAATTCAATCACCCTTGTATTCATTAAATCACCTCTCCCTATTCCCATTTCCCAGTGTCCCAAACTCAAACTCTCAAACCCTAGTCCTAAACAAAAATTCCCAAACTACTCCCTAACACCTATTCCCTTAACTAAACCCCTCCCCAACAGTCCCCTATGTCACTATTTTCCCTTGGTGGCAAAAGTCAAGACACATCATAAAATAACCTATTTTGCATCCAATAGTCAAACATATCACAGCTCATTTATTTCTCCTCAAAGGCAGTTCAAGACAGTTTGACATATCAACACCTACTTCTCCAAGACAGTTTGTCTACCAGTAGATATGACATCTGATCTTTCATATGATTATGAAGAGGAGACCCAAAGTGACTCACCTACAGAGAGACATGCACCCAGGAGGCCTCATAGAGGTGGCAAACATATCAGAGAAGAACCAACCACTCTTGCCGAGTTACAGGCCTGCCCTCTTACCATATCTTGTTTCCAACATCAGTCATGTTATGAATTTTGTGAGAACATTGCTAGCCTTCAGTTTCATCATGAGTTGGCTCGTCTATTTCTGCTGCATTTACATGGTGATCAAGCCACCTTAGCTGGTGTCACTTTCACATTAACACCAGAATCCATTTCATTAGCAACCAGCATACCTAACATTGGAGAGCCATGGAACAAGAGGCAAAAAATTGCCCCGCAGCATTATGAATCGTACATCAAGCCCTAATTTTTGAGATAACTCAAGAGAGCGTTTCCTTTTCGGTACCTCAAAGATGAATATGCTCCTTTAATGAAACTGATCATGAAGTATTTCAGCTGTGAGGGCCGGTTCTACCATTTGTATGCTTATCAAATCAAGTTGCTCATGCATTTTACCCAGGTACGGATGATGAACATTCCTTATTTCATGTGCAAAAATATCGATAATATGACCACTCTAGTGCATCACAAGACCCCTCAGCAGTAGTTTAACAATATTTACCATTTTTCTCTCATAAAAATTGTGGTTGTCCATCAGCTTGGCTTACAGGGCATCACTTGGGATGACTTCATCTCTCATGAGTTTTTCAAAGATCCTTAGGGACCTTCAGAGACTTTGCATGAGAGAGGTGGACCTTCTTATTAGCATGAACGTCATGAGACACACACTGCTACTGTGTCGGTATTTATCACTTATCAGAAGGGCACTAGATAGTTGTTCGCAGCAGCAAAGCGAGTGTTATCTCCACCTGGGGTGGAAGGGGCCTCGCTTCCAACATAAGCACTAGTTCAGGAAAAAGACAAGAGGCCAATTCAGGATGATGGGCCTTCAAGTGAGTGGGACTTTATTCTTATTGAGGATGATGATACGGACATGGGTCCGCAAAACACAAGTCTCAAAGAGATCATCCAAGAGAAGCAGACAGACATCAAGGACTTGTCCCTCAACTTGGAGAGGGCTAAGTGGATCATAAGATACTTGGAGCAAAGGAATAAGTAGCTTGAATATCAACACACAATCATGGAGTTACAAAACATCACAGAGAACCGCCAAGCTGCCCAAAGGAGGATGGAGTTTACTTCACTAGAGCAAGAGATCAATGCTAATCGGGAGTCTTAGCTCGAGAGAGTCAACATCCACTTAGAGAGATTGTTGGAGAAGGCCAACAAGGAGAAAAAATTGCTGAGACACATGGCTTTTCACTACATGGCGAAGAACAAGGTTTGCAAGGTGTGAATAAGGAGTTTAAAGGAAAAGTTGAAGAAGGCTTCAAAGAGGCAAAAGGAGCACGATCAACTTTGGATTTTGGATGAGGCTTCCTTATCCCAACATAGCTCTTAATAGAGAAGGCTCAGCCCAAATTTCAAGAAATTTGGGGCATTTTTTGCATTTTGACAAATTTTGGCACAAAAAACAAGAAATTCTGCCCTATGCGTCGCACCACGTGGCGCTCAATTTTCCTAGGAGGCTCCAAATTCAAAAAACTCAGCATTTTTGGATTTGGCATGAACAATTATGCTTTCTTGTTCATGGCCAAGAAATTTGGGCAGGTTTTGAGCCCTCAAAAAGGTCAAAAACACTCAAATAATGACCTCACTGCCCCTATTTTGACACACAGGAAGCAGCCTTGGGAGATTTGGTTTTGGATAGGGCAAATAGGGACCAAAAATTGAAAATTTCCACTTGGGTTGGAAAGTAGACGGGTAGGCCTTTCCAACAAGCATACTTGGAGATGATTTGGACACTAGGAAGGCCTCCAAAAGTGGGTCTAAACATGCGCGGCGCATAGAGAATCAGGTGCGGCGCATAGACGAAAAATTGCCAATTTGACCAAGTTTTGCTCTGTTTTTCACCCAGTTTTGGCCAGTTTGACTTTTTCACTTTCTTATTGTCAAATTATTATGTAATTTCATGTACATTGGTGGATCATGATGTATATATGTTGAATTTTCACTTGGATAGGTAGATTAATTAGTTAAAGGGTTGTTTGAAACTGAATGAATCAGTTCCCTTGCTTCTACAAGCATGTTGTTTCATTGCGTGATTTCTAGTTCCTAGTTTAGAATCAGTTGAATCAGCCCCTAAACATGTGAGCTCGACCCCTAGAGGCAAGGATGAGCTATGCTTTGTCTATATTATGTGTTTTTTCAGTCATTAGCATGGTTGGACTCTTAAGAAAGCCTTGAGCTTCATTGTAAACTCATATCAGTGTTTTGGCTAAGGAATTGAGACCAGGATTTGCAGTACTCTTTGGGGTCCCTGTGGAATTTGTTTTGGTACAGTGATTTCTTATGTCTTGGTGAATTTATTCATGTTTTATATGTATCATTTCTCTTTATTTCTTCTCAGCTAAACAAACAAGAGTGTAAGTATAATACATTGAAAAGTGCAGTGCTCTACTTGAAGTTTGTTTTAGTTTTTTTGATGTTTTCCACTGTTTGGAGAGGATCCATGGTTTTTCTTGCCCTCTTCAACTCCCCCTCTATCTAAATCCATCCATCTCACTTGATTTAAAGTGCCAAATTCAGTAGCCTACCTTGCCCCATTGGGATGCCAGGAGAATTGTGCCTCATTCCCCACACCCCAAACTCCGCTTTCTCATCTGAGCCAAAAATTCATCAATTCATTCAAAAACCTCTTGCACACATATACCTAGGCTAAGATCAATAATCAAATCAGTCATCTCAAGCCTTTAGTGAGCATAATTAGCTGAGATTGACCCGGAGAGAGCCCTCTCTTGAACTAGTAGGGCTAGCTACCAGGCTGAGCCTGGTTTGATGTGAACCTAGAATCTTACCTTTTCAGCTTGAGGTAAATCTAGGCTCTAACATAGTGGCAACCATACTGGGTACAAATTTTTTGTTTGTTAGTATTCATCATTTTTAAACTACAAAAAGAGTCTAAAGATTAGCCAGGTAGCCTTCAAAACACTTTTGATTTGCATTAGCGCAAGTAGCTAAACACTACTTCAGTCAATCTCCAGTCTAGTCTTATAAACGGAAAATATAACCTGCAAATCACCCTAGTACATTTGATGATTCTGAGCTTTTGGATGTTAAGCTTAGAATTTGATAGGCTGAACAAGTTGTAAATGTCCATTTGATCTCTTGGAAATAATAGCACACTGGCTTCCAGAAGATATACCAGAGCCAATCCAAATCCAGATCCTCCTCCTGTATACGAGAATCCCAATCTTATTCCAAGAATCCTTCATCATGAGAGTTCTGTAATTCTCGTGGTTAAATCTCATTCATGTCCTATGATTTTTGAGTATCTTGAAGAGCTTGATTTTGATGAACAATTTGATTTGTCATTGTTTCAAACGAAATCCGAAAGTGTTGTTGGTTCTATAGTCCCGAATCCAGAATTTCTTGCAGATCTAGAAACTGAAAGAGCTAATAAGTCGATTGATGATTATATCCTAAAACAGTTCAAGACTACAATTGTGGCTTCAAATATCGTTGATTTCCTAGAAATTGCATCTGCAACCCTTGGATCTTCTGCAATCGCATCCATCTCAAGGATTCCCACCGAACCGCCTTTCATTCCCACCATTCTTGTGCAGCCTATTATATCTAATCAAAAGTATGCAGTGGTGTCACCTCCATCTACTCCTTCTACTCCTCAAACTTCCAAAATTGCTTCTCCTCTGCACACCCCTCCTCATACACCTCATACATCAGCTGCACCCACTCCTCCAACATCCCCAAGACCGAATCCACCAAGAGTGATTGTTGCTTGTTTTGCACCCCTTGTGCTGCCTCAGAATTTGGATGATATGCCCGCTGATTATCAAAGAAAAATTCCTTTGTTTGATGTCACTCCTCATAATGTTGCAACTGAGCAACATGTGGACAGAATGACGGATTTCTTCGATCTTCATGAGATCGATGCAGAAAATGTGACAATGATACTTTTCTTACAGACATTTGGTGGTGAAGTTAGGAAATGGATCAGAGCTTTGCCGACTACAAGTATCACTACATTGGCCGATCTACAAAGACAATTCTTAGACTGCTGGGAAGTGAAGAAAAATCCTCTTCAAATCCTTGCTGAATACGAGCACATCAAGCAGAATGTTGGTGAGTCTGTCCAATATTATTGCATTAGATTCAATTCCATTTATAATGCAATCCATGATCATATAAGGCCACCCATGGGGCTAGCCTTGATTAGGTTTCTGGACGGTTTTGATACTGATATGGCCTATCAACTAAGAGAGAGAGATACGGCCATGTTGGAAGACATGCAGAAGATTGCGATCAACGTTGAAGCAAATCTACTGGCCAAGAGAGCTAGAGTAAGAGCAGAAAAGAAAGTCACTATAAAAGAAGAGTCTTCCTCGTCAGAGCAAGTACTTCGGAAGGTGGAGCAGATGCTAGAGAGGATGAAAATTGATAAGCCTGAACGTCAAGTTATAAATCCTAGTTTTTGTGGCCAACAACTGCCACAATATAGAATCAAACAAAGAGAGTAGTGAGCCCAAGATCAAACAATGTAGCAGCCGATACAGACACCTCTACAACAAAATTTTGTACATGGACCAGAATCAGATGAAAAGGAAAATGTGATTGGCAAAGAAAATCATTTCTTCACGCCCGATGATATGCCAATTTTGATTACTGAGGATGAGGAGTAGTCCGAGAAATCAACTGAACAAAGAGATGAAAATTTCATTTTGGAAAATGAAACTGTTCTTGAGGAAGAGTCTGATGAGTATCAAAGAGGATACATGAATTCTTTGTCAGCTCAGCAACAACAATATTCACTTCGAGGTAGGGATGTGCCTGCGAATCCAATTCAGAAAAGGAAGGAGGAAGAAGTGTCAAATAATGATCCTCCTAATGTGCAGAAAAAAGGAAAAGAGATAGCTGATCCTACCACCAGCAAAATGCCATCAACAAATGAGAGATCCAATCAGCCAAGTGGGTCAAAGGATAAATCTGAAAAGAAGGATGTTCCAACGAAAGAGGTAGAAAAAGTTTCAATTTTTAACTTACAAAACAAAATCGCTAAGTTAAAAATATCTATTCCATTGACTGAGTTGATGAAGAACAACAATTATAAAGGTCAGGTGTCCAAAATTTTGAATTTAGACCCGTCATCAGATATGGTGAATGTGGAGGATGATAGTCCTGAGTTGATTTTTGGGCCAGCATTAGAAGGTCAGTCTCAAGATAGCGATGTAGCTCCTTTCTACATCAGTCTCAGGGTGCATGACTTTGTGTTGCATAATGCTATGTTTGATTCCGGAGGCTCTCATAATCTCATGCCCAAGGCCATCATGGAGAAATTGGGACTGGACATTACGAGAAAATATCATGACCTTTACTCTTTTGATTCTGAGAGAGTAAGGTGCATTGGTCTTATCAAGGATTTGGTGGTCAGTTTGGATCAGATTCCAACCAAAAGTGTCTTGATGGATATAGTCCTAGCAGATATACCTCCCAGATTTGCATGCTTGTTTCCAAATCTTGGGGCGCAAAGATTAAAGGGAAAATGCAACTTTATTTCTCTTATGCTACCATTTCCATGTTCGGTCAGATGAGGAAACTATATCGGGAACAAAAGATGAAGTATATGATTACTAGCAAGGAGAAACTAGTCACTCATCCAATAAACTATGTACATACTGATTTAGAATCATTTGTTTTTTATTCAGATAGCTTTAATGATGTAGATAGCCAAACGGTTCAAGCAGAAGACATCCCCGAGATCTCTAAAAATTTCAGTGAAGTGTTGAAGCAAGAAAGGCAAGCCACTGAGCAATCAGCCTTCCAACAGCAGCAACACAGTGATGGGCAGCAAAGAAGAAAAACAGATCAAACTGAATTTTAGCACTTTGAAGAGGATGAAACAGGCCTGTGGATCATGGATTTTGATGGCACAATAGGAAGGGAAGGTGTTGGAATTGGCATTTGGATACGTAGCCATATTTTCGCCCCAAACAAAGTGCCAAGCAATGTAAGGGTCTGCTCTTACAAACTAACTTTTGATTGTTCAAATAATGAGGCTGAGTATGAAGCTTTAATTGCTGGTTTAAAAATTCTTAGAAAGTTGAATGCCAAAAGGATTTTAGTGTATGGCGACTCTGAACTGGTTATCAAGCAAGTAAAAGGGGAATACCAAGAAAAACATCCTAGAATCTGGGCTTACCGAAATGCACTGCTTGATATTTTGAGAGTATTTTTAGATTATACTTTAACTTGTGTTCCTCATGCTCAGAATATCATTGTTGATTCACTTGCAATAGCAGCAAGTAATCTGAAAGTGCCAATGAACTCAAACAACAAGTTTGAGATTCATGTGAAACATCGACCAGCTGTCCCGGACAATCAAAGGTATTGGCAAGTGTTTCAAGATGATAATGAGATCAACGAGTTTCTGCAAAACAAAGGTAAATTCAAAGATACTTATATTGATGTGGAATATGATGATCGTGATGCGGATATAGAGGTCAATTAGATGGAAGTTTTGCTGCTCAAAGACAACATCATTCCTAAAGGCGTAATCCCTTTAGAGGAGTTGTTCGATCATGATGATGTGGCATGGAAACCAAGCTTGCTGCCAACTAAAAAAGGAGTGGAGGATGTAAACATTAGGTCAGCTGAAAATCCTAAGATGGTAAAATTGTCAAAAGAATTGCTTCCACAGGTATAGGCCAAGTATATCAACTTGATATCTTCTTCCACTGATGTTTTTGCTTGGGATTATTTAGAATTGAAGTCATATGATACAAGTATCATTCAACATGTCATCCCGCTCAAGCATAATCAAAAGCCATTTCGTCAAAAGCTACGGAGAATAAATCCAAATTTGTTGCCCTCGATTGAGAAGGAAGTGAACCAATTGTATAAAGCCGATATCATAGTCCCCATAAGGTTTTCAAATTGAATTTCAAACTTGGTGCCCGTACGCAAGAAGATAGGTGAGATTCGGCTGTGTATTGATTTTAGAAATCTGAACAAACTTTCTTTGAAGGACAACTATCCATTGCCCAAGATGGATCATATACTTGAGCGAGTAGTTGGAGCATCTAGGATGTCACTACTCGATGGTTATTCGGGTTATAACCAAATTCTGGTCCATGAGGATGATCGAGACAAAACAACGCTCACCACTCCGTGGGGAACCTTTCACTATGCAAAGATGCCCTTTGGATTGAAAAATGTTGGTGCAACCTTTCAAAGAGCGATGGATATTGCATTTGCCAATGAAAAGGATGCTTTCCTAGTTGTTTATCTTGATGACTTAACTGATTTCTCTAATTCAGATGAAGATCACCTATATCATTTGAAGATTGTGTTTCAGCGATGTAGGAAATATGACATCTCGCTTAATCCAAAGAAACGTTTGTTCGCCATGGATGAAGGCAAGCTTCTTGGGCACATCATCTTAAAGCAGGGCATCTGCATTGATCTAGCTCGGGTGGAGGCCATTCAAAAGATTGATTTTCCACAAAGTAAGAAAGAAATCCAATCTTTCAATGGTAAGATAAATTTTTTACGTCTCTTTGTGCCCAATCTTGTAGAACACTTAAGGGAAATCACAAACATGCTAAAAAAGGACAGTGTAGTGAGATGGATGAAAGATGCAATTAAGTCCTTCAATTTGGTGAAACTGGCCCTTTCTTCAGCTCCGGTTTTGATCAGCCCAGACTATACTCAGGATTTTATTTTGTTTCATTTGCCTCCGATCATACTATGGCAGCGGTCTTGATGGAAAAAAGGGACCAGCTCGAAAATCCAATTGCATTTTTCAGCAGAACCATTAGGGATGCGGCATTGAAGTAAAGTATTATTGAAAAATAGGCCCTTGTTCTAGTAAGGGCATTGAAAGATTTTCAGGTTTATATTTTGCATTCACAAATCCTTTCTTATGTCCCTAATGCTACTGTTAAGGATGTCTTGGTACAAACAGATCCGGAGGGGAGGAGAGGCAAATGGATTGCTGCCTTGTTGGAGTATGACATGGAAATCACACTGACAAAGCTAATTAAAGGACAAGGGCTGGCTAAACTAATGGCTGAGTCAAATCTGAACGTCCTGGACATTAATCTGATTGCTGCTATGTCCGAGGAAAAGGAAGAGAATCTATCCATACAGGTATCAAAAATTTTCCTCCTTTCACCTTGGTATTCGGACATTATTTATGTACTCTAAAATCTGTCATTACCACCCGGAATGGCTAGGAATAAGAGTAGGACACTGAAATTGAAAGCTGCAACATTTTGTATCATGAATGGTTCACTTTATTAGAAAGACCCTAGTGGTGTCTTGCTAAATTGTTTAGTGGAAGAAGAAGCGAAACAGGTAATGGAGGAGTTTCACAAAGAAGATTGCAAAGGCCATCTTTTCTGGAAGACAACAGCCAATAAAATCTTGAGAGCTGGCTATTATTGGCCAACTCCTTTTGCTGATGTGTACAAAATAGTGGCCAGCTGCCATGAATGTCAGATTTTCCAAGGTAAGAGGAAGTTGCAGCCTTTACCACTTAAGCCTATTGAAGTTAGTGCTCCATTTCAGCAGTGGGGTTTGGCTTTCATCGGTGAAATTCATCCTTCTTCCTCAGCACAACATAAATGGATCCGCACAATGACAAATTATTTCACCAAATGGATTGAGGCTATACCTACAAGGCAGGCCACCAATTTGGTAATTATCTCCTTTCTTGAAAATAACATTTTTCCTCGTTTTGGATGTCCCAATAAGTTGATCACTGACAATGCAGCAACCTTCAAATAAAAAAGAATGATTGATTTTTGTCATAAGTATCAAATCACTTTGGGGCATTCGACAGCCTATTTTCCATAGGGCAATGGATTGGCCGAATCCTCAAATAAATCTCTTGTCAACATTATCAAAAGCTGCTGGAAATTAACAAGAAAGTTTGGCACAAAAAGCTGGTCAATGCACTTTGGGAAAACTGGATAAGTCACAATAAATCTATAGGCATGTCTCCTTTTGAGCTTGTGTACGGTGTGGACACAGTTTTCCTGACCTCTTTGTCAGTCCCGGTGGTCAAAATTTTGCAAGAAGCGAACATCGAAGATGATGGTTTGTAGCGGTGGATCAATCAAATGATACATTTGTAGCAGACTAGGGAGGAGGTATTTCAAAATACTTTCAAGTTGCAGGAAAGAATCAAGAGAATATATGACCGAAAAGCCAAGCCGGACAATTTTGAGATAGGAGATAAAGTGCTGAAATGGGATGCACGGAATGAGGAGAAAGGTAAACATGGAAAATTTGAAACTATGTGGAAAGGACCGTACAAGATTGCTGCATATCAGGGCTAGAATGCTTTCCTGTTACAAGAGCTGAATGGCGAAGATTATCTGGGTGGTGCGGTCAATGGTCGGCTCCTCAAGCAATATTATTTGTGAGATGTTTTCTGCTCTTCTACTCATCATTGTATATACCAGTGTGTTTAAATTGCATTGCAAGTGTTTACTGTTTTCATTCTTCAGCTTGGGGCCCAAGGTGAAGGCTATAAAGCTGGAATTTGATTTCAGTTTTGGTTTGGTTCATTAGAGTCAGTTCTGTTAGTCAATTTCAGTCTTGAAAATGGGTTAGTGTTGAGTCATGTTCAGTCCTGAAATTGAGTATTTAAGTCAAGAGTTCAGTTTTGTTTCGTTGAAGTTATTGACTCCGTATCCCAATGGACGAAGGCACCGCCAGCTTTCCCAGAGATCTGTAGTTCTTGGCACCTCCAAGGAGCTACCATCCCCATTGGAGCCAATGTTAGTGTCGGTATCTTCATCCCTCTATTAGAGATCAAATCCTTTTGTTGCATTTCATATTTAGGTGTCCTGCCTAGTCATTTTCATTCTGTTAGACGCATGGATCATTTGATGGGAGTGGCTTTCCTATAGTTCCCCTCATGTCATTTACTAGCTAGTTCATGTTTGCTCATCAAAAGCATATACAATCACCTTTTTTATCTTTAAGATTGTAAAGGTCTATTTAGGGTTTCATTATCTTTCAGGTGTAGGGTTTCATTAGGGTTTTCTCATAAAATGTTTCAAAGTGTCCAATAATTACCAGCAGGCCATGAGGAGGTTTTAGCATCAATAAAATTCATCACCAAGTGTTCGAAAATGTGTTTTTGCTCAAAACTATGTTTTGAGGAAAAAAGAGAGTATTTAGATTTTATTGTACAAAAATCATGAAATTTTGTTATCTCATTGTATATCACTCCATCTGCAACCTTGGTCACTTTCCCTAGCCCCCACAGCTTCAACACCTGTAATACAAGCAAAGCACAGGTCATTTTGTTCATCACAAAGCCAAAATGAAGTGAAAAAGTCCAAAAACCTGAGTTTCAAATAAAGTCATTTTAAAACATTATGAAAGTGGGTTTCATGAGCCAAAAATTAAAGAGCTTTTTGTTTATAAGTCATTCCTTCAAATTTCATAGTTCATTTGCATTCTTGAGCCAAGCAAAGTTGTTGTGGTGAGGAAGTGAGAAAATTAGGTGAAAATCGCTCCAAGTAACTCGCGCAGCGCACTGGGAAAGAGGCGTGACGCATACATCCGGCGCGGCGCACTGGGCCTCAAAATACAGTTCAAAATTGCATAGGCGCGACGCATATACTGAGCGCAACGCATTGGGTTGGATGCATGACGCACATAGACAGAAAGCCCGAAACACTGCCAAACGTGTTCCAGAATGCTCAAAACACGTGCATTGTCATTGATACAAGTAGGTTGACACTTTCCCGTTGCTTTTCATACAAATTTCATGGTTATTTGATGGTGATTGTTCAAAAGAAATCAAACCCTACCAAAGGAAATTACTGCAAGGGTTTTAGATTGATTGTTTGCCACCAAGTATTCCTTCATCTCATCACTCCCTTATTTCATTTCTCCCTTGCTTTCCCTATTCCCCTAATTCAAACACCCTTGTATTCATTAAATCCCCTCTACCTATTCCCATTTCCCAAGGTCCCAAACTCAAACTCTCAAACCCTAGTCCCAAACAAAAATTCCCAAACTACTCCCTAACCCTTATTCCCTTAACTAAACCCCTGCCCAACAGTCCCCTATGTCACTATTTTCCCTTGGTGGAAAAAGTCAAGGCACATCATAAAATCACCTATTTTGCATCCAACAGTCAAACATATCACAAGTCATTTATTTCTCCTCAAAGGCAGTTCAAGACAGTTTGACATATCAGGACCTACTTCTCCTAGACAGTTTATCTACCAGCAGATATGACATCCGATCTTTCATATGATTATGAAGAGGAGACTCAAAGTGACTCACCTACAGAGGCACATGCACCCAGGAGGCCTCATAGAGGTGGAAAACATATCAGAGAAGAACCAACCACTCTTGCTGAGTTACAGGCCTGCCCTCTTGCCATCTCTTGTTTCCAACATCATTCATGTTATGAATTTTGTGAGAACATTGCTAGCCTTCAGTTTCATCATGAGTTCGCTCGCCTATTTGTGCTGCATTTACATGGTGATCAAGCCACCTTAGCTGGTGTCACTTTCACATTAACACCAGAATCCATTTAATTAGACACTGGCATAGCTAACATTGGAGAGCCATGGAACAAGAGGCAAAAAATTGACCGACAACATTATGAACCGTACATCAAGCCTGGCTTTTTGAGACAGCTCAAAAGAGTGTTTCCTTTTCAGTACCTCAAAGATGAATATGCTCCATTAATGAAATTTATCATGAAGTATTTCAACTGTGAGGGTCGGTTCTCCTGTTTATATGCTTATCATATCATGCTACTCATGCATTTTACCTGGGTACGGATGATGAACATTCATTACTTCATGTGCCAAAATATCAAGAAGATGACCACTCTAGTGCAGCACGATACCCCTCAACAGCAGTTTAACAGTATTTACCATTTTTCTCTCATAAAAATTGTGGTTGTCCATAAACTTGGCTTACAGGGCATCACATGGGATGAATTCATCTCTCGTGAGTTTTTCGGAGCTCCTCATGGCCCTTCAGAGACTTTGCATGAGATAGGAGAACCTTCTTATCAGCATGAAGGTCATGAGACACACACTACTACTGTGCCGGTATTTATCACTTATCAGAAGGGCACTAGACAGTTGTTCATAGCAACAAAGCGAGTGTTATCTCCACCTAGGGTGGAAAGGGTCTCGCTTCTGACATCGGCATCGGTTCAGGACAAAGGCAAGAGGCCAATGCAGGATAAGGGGCTTTCAAGTGAGCGAGACTTTATTCTTATTGAGGATGATGATACGGACATGGGCCCACAAAGAAAAAGTCTCAAAGAGATCATCCAAGAGAAGAAAACAGACATCAAGGCCTTGTCCCTCAACTTGGAGATTGCTAAGTGGATCCTAAGATACTTGGAGCAAAGGAATAAGCAGCTTGAAGATTAGCACACAATCATGGAGTTACAAAACATCAGGGAGAACCACCGAGCTTCTGAAAGAAGGAGGATGGAGTTTACTTCATTAGAGCAAGAGATCAATGCTAATCTGGAGTCTTGGCTCAAGAGAGTCAACATCCACTTAGAGAGATTGTTGAGAAGGCCAACAAGGAGAAACATTTTCTGAGACACATGGCTTTTCACTACATGGTGAGGAACAAGGTTTGCAAGGCGCGAATAAAGAGTTTAAAGGAAAAATTGAAGAAGGCTTCAAAGAGGCAAAAGGAGCATGATCAACTTCGGATTTTGGCTAAGGCTTCCTTAGCCCAACATAGCTCTTAATAGAGAAGGCTCAGCCCAAATTTCAAGAAATTTGGATTTTTTGCATTTTGACAAATTTTGACACAAAAAACAGGAAATTCTGCCCTATGTGTCGTGCCACGTGGCGCTCGCTTTTGCTAGGAGGCTCCAAATTCAAAAAACTCAGTATTTTTGGATTTGGCATGAAACATTATGCTTGCTTGTTCATGGCCAAGAAATTTGGGCAGGTTTTGAACCCTCAAAAAGGTAAAAAACACTCAAAAAATGACCTCACTACCCCTATTTTGACACACAGGAAGCAGCCTTGGGAGATTTGGTTTTGGACAGGGTAAATGGGGGCCAAATTGTAAATTTCCACTTTGGTTGGAAAGTAGACAGGTAGGCCTTTCTAGAAAGCATACTTGGAGATTATGTGGACACCGGGAAGGCGTCCAAAAGTGGGTCTAAACAGGCGCGGCACATAGAGAATCACGCGCGGCGCATAGAGGAAAAATTGCCAATTTGACCAAGTTTTGCTATGTTTTTCGCCCAGTTTTGGCTAGTTTGACTTTTTCACTTTCTTATTGTCAAATTATTATGTAATTTCATGTACATTGATGGATAATGATGTAAATATGTTGAATTTTCACTTGGATAGGTAGATTCATTAGTTAAAGGGTTGTTTGAAATTGAATGAATCAGTTCCCTTGTTTTTAGAGGCATGCTGTTTCATTGCCTAATTTCTAGTTCCTAGTTTAGAATGAGTTGAAACAGCCCCTAAACATGTGAGATCGACCCCTATAAGCAAGGATGATCTATGCTTTGTCTATATTATGTGTTTTTTCAGTCATTAGCATGGTTGGACTCTTGAGAAAGCCTTGAGCTTCATTGTACACTCATATCAGTATTTTGGCTAAGGAATTGAGACCAGGATTTGCAGTACTCTTTGGGATCCCTATGGCATTTGTTTTGGTACAGTGCTTTCTTATGTCTTTGTGAATTTATTCATGTGTTATATGTATCATTTCTCTTTATTTCTTCTCAGCTAAACAAACAAGAGTGTAAGTAGAATACATTGAAAAGTGCAATGCTCTACTTGAAGTTTGTTTTAGTGTTTTTTATGTTTTCCACTGTTTGGAGAGGATACATGGTTTTTCTTGCCCTCTTCAACTCCTCCTCTGTCTGAATCCATCCATCTAACTTGATTTAGAGTGCCAAATTCAGTTTCCTACCTTGCCCCATCGAGATCCCTGCAGAACTATGCCTCATTCCCCACACCCCAAAATCCGCCTTCTCATCTAAGCCAACAATTCATCAATTCATTGAAAAACCTCTTACACACATATACCTAGCCTAAGATTAGTATTCAAATCAGTCATCTCAAGCCTTTAGTGAGCATAATTAGCTGAGATTGACCCAGAGAGAGCCCTCTCTTTACCTAGTAGGGCTAGCTACCAGGTTGAGCGTGGTTTGATGTGGACCTAGAATCTTACCTTTTTAGCCTGAGGTAAATCTAGGCTCTAACAACGTCCAAAACCATGTGCGAAAAACATGCACAAAACCATAGGTAGGTCTGCCCAACCTAATATAGGGTCCAAAACCAAACGTTTCCAGGGCACTACCCTGGACCCCATAAAGTGGGGTTACCTGCACCCTTCAAACCCCTTGTGACTCCCCCTACTATGCAATTGGCACAATGAAGGGGGGCTTTGCCCCCCTTCTAACCCCCCGGTTAACTAACTGGGCTAGTCGTGGAAAGAATATAACACAACCCAACATTTATACAATCCCATGGTCCGTGGACCATGGGTAGATCTCTATAGCCGACATTACAATAATAAAACTAAGGGTGGACAACCCTATGACTCTTTTAAAAACTACGCACTCCGGGCCCACAAAATGCAAAGTCCTTACATTAGAATTACAATATTTGATCAAAATCTAGGCTCTAAGCCCCAAAAATTCCCTTGGGGGATCCTGCACCCAACAGCCCCCCAACACAAACATCATGAATCACCCTCAAGTCACTCTACTGGCGTGGAGATCTTTGCACCAAGACCTCCCAACTTTGACTGGATCACTGCAAGTTTGGCAGCGCACTGAGTGGTTACCTGTTGTACTTCCTCGATGCATTGTTCAGCGACCATTGTGGTTGAAGTGGTGCCCTAGATCCTTTCCTACGTTTCTTGCAGCTGTGTGAGGTTTTATTCAATGGAGGTTGTAATGGTGTATGCCTCATCAATCCATAGCTATAAGCACACCTTCCAAACTGCTTCCTTATACCAAGCAACATCCACCTGCTCCTTGAGCACTTTAGCCTACTGCATCCTTGCGAGCCTCTGTGGAAGGGAAACCGTTTTCACGGTCCAATTTACTTTGTGGTATCTCTTCTGTAGCTCATGTACCTCTCTCTCTAGGCATTGTATGTACAGGTCCTCCTTCAGGGTGGTGAGAACCTCGAATGAATGCTTGAAAAGATTTGTGCAGCCTGTCACTACAGTGTTGACCACCACTATTGCTGTGGTAATTTCACTGGCATGTTGTTCCTTAATCTCCGATGGATTTGAAGGTTGTGCCTTCAACTGCATTTCTGCTATCTAAAGGTTCAACTCCAGTTGAACCCTCGCCATTTCCTCTTTTTCCTCATGCATCCCTATTGCTAATTTTCAAACGCGACCTTCCACTAGTTCTTCTGCTTGGATGGCCAATTCTGATACCATCTAAAGGTTGGAGAGGTAAATCCCCTCTACGGATAGAGGTGATCCCTACTAGCCCATAACGGGTCTACCAACAATCAAACAATGCTATCACGCAAGTTCCTAATTGCAAATAAAAGGTAGGTGATGAAGACTTACTTGAGTTCCAACGCTTTTGTTCGTAGAAGAGACGTCGCCCACTCTCCTTTGTCTTGGCCGGTCACAGTCCTCCACTATCTCCGTGAATGGACACCTACACACAAAGAGAACAAAACAAACACAAGCGTGAAATCTATTATATGCAATCATACATCAGTCATTGCAACAATGAGAGTGGAACCATAATGATAGTCATCTATTATTAATAATCAACAAAGGAGAATACAACCAGCGTCTTGACGTCAAGTCCTCCTTTGGCTGGGTGCTCAGCTACACAAGTCTTGCAAAGCTTGAAGGGATGAGGGGCAAGCCTCTCTCTCTTTGGTGACAAGATCTCCTTACTTAGGTTAAGCCTTATGGACACAAAGAAGGCTCTTGCAACTTTAATCTCTTGATATCTTCCTTTTATCACAAGTATTCCCACTAGAATCAGAACTAGAACTAGCTTGCTCAAGCCATGGAGACAAGCTTTTATAGATGAAAAGTAAGAGATAAGATCAATCACAACAATAATGGATTTGGCTTCATCACTTGGAAACTTCTATGGAATGGTGGCAAACTACTTCCCATTCAAGGAGATTCGAAGCCAAACCATCCTCACTTAACTTGGATTTAGTTGGTGAATGAGTTGGATAGAACTTTCGGAGGTTGATTGGTTCAAAATTTTGCCCAAAAAGGTTGGCGCGATTGCGACTCTGGGATAGAGCACTAATGGCGCGCCCCTTTTATAGGATTTTCCCCATTGGCGCGGGCATAACAAAGTGGGCAAGCGCTAATGTAAAAAGGGCTATTTTTAAGGGCAAGGTGCAGGAGATGTCTTCAGGGCATATGAAGCTCATGTTCAGAGGTGAATGATGCAAGTGGTTTCAAGTCTTTTCACCTCTCACAAGTCCTGGAATGAGTCCTCCAAGGTGCAGGAGAGGGGTAATAGGGACGGTGACAAACGGTGAGAAATTACTGTGTAACACCAGCTGTGTGAGGTTTTCTTCAATGGAGGTTGTAATGGTGTATGCCTCATCAATCCATAGCTATAAGCACACCTTCAAAAATGCTTCCTTATACCAAGCAACATCCACCTGCTCCTTGAGCACTTTAGCCTACTGCATCCTTGCGAGCCTCTGTGTAAGGGAAACCGTTTTCGCCGTCCAATTTACTTTGTGCTATATCTTCTGTAGCTCATGCACCTCTCTCTCTAGGTATTGTATGTACAGGTCCTCCTTCAGGGTGGTGAGAACCTCGAATGAATGCTCGAAAAGATTTATGCAGCCTGTCACTATAGTGTTGACCACCACTATTGCTGTGGTAATTGCACTAGCATGTTGTTCCTTAATCTCCGATGGATTTGAAGGTTGTGCCTTCAACTACATTTCTGCTATCTGAAGGTTCAACTCTTTGAACCCTTGCCATTTCCTCTTTTTCCTTGTTCATCCCTATTGCTAATTTTCAAACGTGACCTTCCACTAGTTCTTCTGCTTGGATGGCCAATTCTGAGACCATCTAGCAGGCTTCCTCCACCACCTACACCATTTGTCTATTCTATGCCACTACCTCGTCACCTTGTAGGCTCAACTGTTCAATGTTGATGCACTGCTCGCTCATTACCTGGAGCATGCAACCCTCCCTGGCTCATAGTTCTGTAGTGACTCCATCCTGCAAAATATAGAGTGTCTTCCAAGGGAGTGCAACTATGTTTAACCAGATTTCCTTCAACCCACTGACCATAGGCCTGTCGGCCTCATTTTCTATAATGACTACTCCATCTAGCAGCATTACGTTGTTGGTCATCTTGGCACATAGCATTTCCTCGGCCGCGGATGTGCCTACTGTAAGGTTAGTTGACACAGTGCCAACCTATGGAGTGTGAACCTACAACTCCTGTATCTATGCTCGAAGAGCCCCCAACACCATATGGTGTTCCTCCTCAAACTACTACAGGGCCTCCATAGTGACGTCCCTCACCATCTCGCCAATGTTTTGTAGACCCCCCTTAGTGATCGTGATTAGGTCGAACGAAGTCTTTGAAGATTTTGATTTCTTTCGCAACCCTACCTCCTCTCTTGGGCATGAATGTTTTAGCTAAGTGGACATTGTCTACGGGTCTAGGCCACCTTGCTCCATATTAGTCTCGGGCTTAGGCAAAGGTGAATTCTGTCCTTCACACTTTTCTTTTGTTGCCTTTTGCTGCTATTCTGCCAACTTTGCAACATTGTACACCTCCTAGGCCTTAGCTTCTATTGCTTCGTTTCTGTGCTTTTCTACCAACTGCACCATTCGCAGTTTCACCTCTTCATTTTTCCACTACATGGTGGACTTCTTTAGGTCCAATGCAAAGCTAAGTGGAGCACGCCACTTCGGTGGCCATGACTCCAGGACTATGAAGATGACATGGTCTATTGCCTGATAGGGTAACTCATGCCACGTCATCATGGGGTCCTTTCATGCCTTGACGTAGACATGGTGAAAGTCTTCCTTGAACTCCACAAAGCTCTGAAGACTCTTGTAGGCCATGGGCGATAACCACGGCTTATGATTAATCCCCATTCTAATGTTCATTTTCATGAACACCTAGAATTTTTTGTTGTTCCTTATCCTTTGTGCATCCCTGGTTTCCGACAATGAAGCGTACTTTAATTCCTCTAGAAGGTCCTACACGATTGTCGAGAATTGGCTATCTTCAAGCAATTCTCATTCCACTAGTACTATGGACAACAAAGGCCATGCATAGTGAGAAGTGTTTCCCTACTCGTGTGTCTCACAGTAGTTCTCAAGGAACTCTCCGCATAAATAGTTTTCCCAGTTGAACTGGACCCCTTCTACGCATTGTGATGCTAGTGCAACCACCAACGCAGGTACCTTATCCACGCGGCACTTCTGCATAACCTTCCCTACCAATATCTGCTTCGCGACTTTAACTGCAGGGTTATTGATGTTGGAAATGGCGCACCCTCTCTTCTTCTTCTCTAGCTTAAACTTCTTTTTCATGGCCTTTGCGATGGCCAAATCATCTCTCTTTCCCTCCGAGATGTTTTTTGGGTGCTCCCCTTTTCAAGGGAGCTAGTTAATTATATTAATCAAATGGTTTGTGATGGGGATGGGCTCCTCCAGCTAGAAGCACCCATCATGTACCAGGTAGAGCAGTTGCCTGATGAAAAAATGGTCACTAGGGCGCGATGGTAATGTGGCACCCAAAGAAAGTTTAGGAACCTTGCTTTCTTAACTCCTCTCAACCATTTAGGTAGCTCCAATTCTATGATTTTGAGCAGCGCATCTTTCTTTTGGCACATCAGTTGCATGATCATGAGATGAAGGAGCTTCTCGTGGTCCATGAGATCCCAATCCTCAAACTTCAGCATGGGAACTCATCCCAAGTGCACTCCTTCAAAAATAATGTCATCAGGGAGTAGCAGAATCTAAAGGGAGCTCTTGCTCTCATCTATATATTTAGGAACCTTTGCTTTCCCCTTCCATGGAGGAACATATGTGGGAATCTTGGTAAGGGGGTCCACACTGTTGGTTTCAACCTCCATTTCTACATCCTCCTCCTCCACCAAGATTTCCTCAAATTATTCCTCCTCATCAGCCTCCAGATTGATAGCGTTGTGCTCTTCTCCCATGGTGGGCCTAGTCCTCAGCAGATTTCTAGGTTATACGCACACCGGTACCATGGCCTACCTGTCTTTCTTCGGTCTTGGAGTGCATGGCAATTTAGGGATTTTTGTGACTATCCCGATACTTTCTGGGGCTTCCAATTTCGTAATGGCCTGCACAGCTTCCTCAATGGTCATTACTCTAGTATCCATGGCTTCTTCAGTGGCTACCATAGTGCGATTCCATAAGTCTCTCAACGTCTCAGGTAATTTCTCAAGCAACGAATTCACCTTCAAAAGATCGAACAAGTCTGGGTTCATGAATGTCTGTGCACGTAACAACTTAGTCCTCAAATTTCCAAGTGTTGTTTGCTAGACAACCCTTTGTAATTTATAGTGCCTTTTGAATTCGAATTCGACCATTCCCCCCATATTCGGTCCATTAATGCTCAATTGGCGGCAGATTTTCAAGAACCTATCCCATAAAGTTTACCTTAAATGCTTGTCACTCATTCCATTTGGTCTCAAACCAAGCATCAGTCATGAATAGTGATTGTAACGTCACTTTCCAGCTAACCCGCATGGCAGCGCAGCTACCGTCGCATTATTGTGAACCTGGGACACCTCGCTACTGCGCGCAGTCCTCACATTGCGTAGTCCCTCAGAAGAGTAGTTTATAGTCCCACGCCTCATTTTATCTGCCTGGAGCACTAAGACTATGCTTCTCTTGGTTAGTCAAATGGCCAAGCCCCCAGTGTATGTCTTCAAATGACTGCCATTAACTTTTTGTTGGCTTATGGGGGCCTGACCCGGGTTCAAAGTTATTTAACCAAACAAATCCCTACACTACTGGCCCTTTCGGCATCAGCCCAAGGAGCGCAGATTGAAATCTCCCCGGAAGCAGTATGTGTTGGCATTATGGCATAGGTTTGGTGCTATGGCACAGGTGTTGTCCTTGATGGCAACTCTCTTTGGTAACAGATCTCAGTTCAGGCACTCAGAAATAACGAAAATACATATACACAGGTTCATCTAGAAGAAAACACGTATACACGCGGGTTATACGTTACAAAAGCGCGTTTATGTTGGGGATCATACACTTGGTCCATGGTAGTTATTCCTTGTAATTTGAACCTATGTTTTGGACCATGGCGTCTCGTCAGATGTGTTGATCCCTAGTTTTGGGTTCATGGTATTGAAATGTTATGGTTTTGGACGATGGTATTGTGGAAGGCCTAAGGCTATAAAAGAGGAAGGAGATCTTGTGACAAGGGATCATCTGAATTATTATTGAAGATCTGATAAAGTGCTAGAGCTGGTATATTGGTAATTGGGTTGTGATGCAGATCTGGATCTGAATGAAGGAGGAACCTTAGCGCAAAAAAAAAAAAGAAGATAAGTTCTATTGATGGGTCATAATATTTAAGCTTGAATGATAGTATCTTTGTATGACTTTGATCTGCTAGATGTGGCACTTGTTTGATCTATAAGTCTGATAATCTAGGTTAATTAGTGATTGAATATCTGAAAGAGTGAATTATCCTTTATAGATCTGTACGCAGGTTCAGTGAAGCGAAGGCGCATATACACGCAGGTTCAGTGAAGTCAAGACGCATATACGCAGGTTTCTCCATACGCAGAAGTGTATGCACACAGGTTTCAGGCTGATAAAGTAGCGTATATGTTTTAAACTGTGATCTTGTTGCTTCTGTTTATTGCTGCAGTGTTCTGGGTTCAGATTTTGGTGTGTGGTTTCTGGTACTGTGTTTTGGGTACAACTGTCAAAGAAGTATCTACTTGTTTCAGATCTAATTGGTGAAAAGGAGATTGGTTGGTGGAGAAATTCTTGATGATTGTTTGATGTTCATGGATCCAGTCTGAAAATTGATGAAACGTGGTCCCTGGAAGAAAGAGAAGGTTGTAGCCTTCTGTAGGCTAGCACCTACATACTAGTATCTTGGCTAGTGCAAGAGCTAAAGGGGGTTGTAGCTCCCTTGCAGGAGAAGCTGGAGAATGAGAGAGAGTTGTAGCTCTCTGCAGGTTGTAGCCTGCGTACTGGTAAAGGACTGCACCAGTACATTGTAAAAGAAGTTTCTAATTAAAGAAATATAGAGACGAATTGCAGCAGGTGGTTTTCACCCACATTGGGTTTCCACCTTATATCTTGTGTTCTTGTGTGTGATTGTCTTTCTGCTCTGTTTTACTGTCTCTGGTTACTGGTTATTTGATTCTGCATCACAGATTAACAAATCATCATCAGAAAGATAAAGTAAATTAAAAGATTGCTTTGTATACGCGGGTTTCCTTCTGCATAGTTGCGTATATACGCGGGTTTAACTAACTGAAGTAGCGTATACAATTTGTTTTGAAAAAGGAATATTTGACTTGATAATACTGATTCACCCACCCTCTCAGTATTATTTCCAACAATAGACTCGTTTATAAATAAACAGAAAGAAAACATAAATGTTCCTCAAACATGACAAATGATGTAATTCTGAGATCTTAAAGATAGCGCCTAAATTGAGAAAATCGACACATCAGAAAATTGCATTAAATTCTTTGACAGAGTTTTCAATTTTCGCAATGCTCGGTAATCTCAGTTGAGACGAATTTTTGTTTGGCCAAAAAGAAAACCTTTAGATAGAAACACGTTAAATCACAATCAATGTTCCAAGAGATTCCAAAAGTGCGTAAAACTGGCTGGAAGGATCACAATAGAAAGAAATTATGATCGACTTCCATATATTTAGAGAGTCAAAACCCAAACACCTATTACAAAGCCAAAATTATCGCGCCCTTCAGCCTTTGACGGATCAGGAATTTAGAAAACGAATCCATTAATTTTTTTAGAAATTCAAGATCACAACACCAAAAATTGGTCAAAGATCTTTAAATTTTCCTCAAAAGATCCGCGTAGGAGGCTAAAGCCTATAAAATCAAATTCATACAGACATTCTCTAGAAAGCATGGTAATGACAATGGTTCCACATGTATTGCCCCAATAGCAAAAGATACATTTCCAGAGTGAACATAATATTTCCGAGTCCAATTTCACCAGTAAATGGTTCCATGGAGAGCATAAAATAGCGTGTCTGAAAGCCAATTAAAATGCCAACATATTGCAATGCATCAATGTGCATCCAAGCACACAAACTGATTACGTAAAAGGGACATTTGAGCCATCTGTTATCAATAAGGCTAAAATTTCCTTTATCATCTTTTTTGAAATCGACAAGATTCAAGAGTTTGCAAGCAATCTGCAGAACTGCTTGGCTTATGCCATTATTGTGGCAGCACTGCCTGTGCCCAAATCTGTGAACCTGGCCTTGTTGATCACCTGTTCCATAGGCTACAGCATGTACATCATAACAGCGTAATGGTCAGAAAGCGTCACATAAAGTGCTTGGTTGGTACCATTTGCATACTTCTCTGCTTCTATAGCTCTATACATCTGATTGGAAGAAGGGGAATATGAATTTCTGGTAGTCTCTTGTGTGGTAGATTTTCATTTATTTTTTTTTCCAGCGAAAAAAATGACAAATCTGCCTACTAAGACACCTTCATTGCATTGGGTTTGTGCCATTTCAAGGCTGAGAATTTACTGTGTTACATGCACTCAATTCCAAGTGTCCTGAGTACACCTGCTTATGTTCTTTGGAGAATCAATATATCTGTGCATCATTATATCAGTGCAACAAACTAAAAACGTGGAGATCTCTTGGGCAACGACGTTCTAAAAGAAGTAAAGAAAGTAAATGATTAGTGCAGGTGATTTATTTTTATGACTCTGTTGGGTGAGTTGTATCTTAATATGGTTAGATTTTCTAGCTAGTTTAATGTTGGAAGCTCTTTTAAACTGGTGTTGCATGTTTTGTACAAATTACAAACAATATTGTTTGCCACAATCTAAGAGTTACTCTATAAGCTTTTGCCTTTTGAGGCTGGGTTTAGAATGAATTGTAGCAGCCGTTGCCTTCACTAGGGAATAGTTTGAAATTTGTAGCCCACAATCATAATCTTTCTCATTCATTTAGCATTGTTTTTATTTGAATTGTTGGAGCTACTAAAGCAATTGGGGTGAGCCTAGCATACCAGAATGTAGTAGATATCTAATAAAACTAGTCATGCATGCATGGGCCCATGGATCTCAAAGGTTCAACATGGCTCTCATACCAAGTGTAGGGACCAACCTTATTTTATTTATTTAATTTTTAATCAAAATATAATACAACCAAAAGAGAAAAACATTGGGAGTTCAAATTTATTAAGCATTATCTAACACACCCCTTAATCTCATTTCATTGAACATATCATCTAATTTACATATATTTAACTAAAGTCATAAAGAATTCATACAAAAGAATATTGTAACACATAGGTACCGTTCACCATAAGACGAGATTCAAACTTGATTTGCCGCTACTTGTCTTCCTTTGTTGTCGGTCACCTCCGAGTGTGAATGATGACGTGCTTGATTTGAATGCAATGATCCACTGGTTGACCTCCCAGCCTACTCCTTGGGTACTCTTCTTCCCCGTGGACCCCCGAGCTGCAATGGGATTGCACAATTGAAGAATGTAATAACTAGTAGAGGAGACCACTCCTTGGCTCAAGAGTCCCCTCTTTAAAGTCCTCTACCTCACCAAACTCACTATTGTTTGTAGTCACTACTCTGACACAGTCTCATCCATCCAACAATAGGGTAAAAGTGCCTTCACCCATGGCTTGCCCCTTCTTTTATAGGAGTCCTCATAGGTGACACTTGGCATGTCATGCATAATTAATTATTTTTGATAATTAAATAGTTTGATTATTTTTGATAATTAAATAGTTTGATTATTCACCCACCCATGTGTCACTCTCTCATCAAAGGTCTCCAAAATTATTTACTTAAATTTTAATTTAAAACTAATATTTTCCTCGCCTCAACAAGATTCCTATTTCTTCTCCTAGTTGTCTCTTGATCCCCCTTTTTACTCCTTAATTTGTGTTCACTACTAAAGTCAATTGATAAGTCAAGATTTGATCTCCTATCTATTCCCTAATTTAACTCAAGTTATCTCTTAGATGGATATTCTTTTGTTGGTTGGTACCACATGGAGGTTCTTTAAATTTCTCTAAAATTTAATTTATTAATCCTATTTAATTCACCATCCTCTTCTCTTAATTAGGTTTAACTATTTTAAGATTAATAATTATCCTTACATTTATGTCCTTCTTTCCCCTTTTTACTTGATTAAATTACACTATCTACCTAAAATTTTCCAGCATGGGAAGGGTAGAGTTTTTAAGGTAAAATATTTTATTTCTTCCTACGATTCCATTAACCCAAGTTTTATTCTTGATTTAATTGCCTCGGTTCTACTCATCATTTACCATTTGATGTGAATTTACATGGTTTTCATATCTTGATTATATATTATTATTATTATTATTTTTTTTTTTATTCCAAAAGTGCCAAGTTTGGCCATGCCCTTCAAGAACTTCCCTTGAAGTTCCAAGGGTGCCACGCCTAATCATTTATTTGTGATGCCAAGGGTGCCAAGTTGTTCGTGCCCTTCAAGAAATTTCCTTGAAGTTCCAAGGGTGCCATGCCACTAGCCCTTCAAGCATTCAGTGGCTATGAGGGGAAAGTATAGGTGCAACGATAGAGACCACTATCATCTCTTATGTTGCTAGCTATAGTGAGACTAATGGTGTCGGGGATCAAGGAATCTGCCTTGATGGGCGCCCTCGGTAAAATCCTCATGAGAGACCCAACTTTGGGACTTGCCCTCACGACATCGTGATGTTCAAGGGGAAGGTGTTTGAACCTTTCCAACCCAAGTCACGGCGAGAGTGCTAGTGGGTGAGATCAGGGACATTGTCCCACCCCTCCCATGTAGTTCCATCCAATTTGTACAACCCCATCACCCATATGTGAGTCATTCGGCCAAGCAACTAATATGTGCCTGCAACCACTAACATCTCATCATAATATAGATAAACATATATAGCAGGTTTCAAAATTGACTTTGAATTTCAAATATAAAATAATATAATTTTTCATCAAACTAGTTGTCGTCAACTAGTCATAGTGAGTGCCTCTGATGGTTTCCTACCATACTCAATAATCATCAGTAACAAGGTTTCTCAGTGTTATTCATTATCATAATAGCATCATTAACATCACCTAACCGTTCACATCATTGTTCATTGTGAACGAACTAATGCAAGTAGGTAATATAGGGGACACATCCATCATGGCTATCATCATCATAACATCAATAGAAACATACATATCCATCAAAGCTATCAACATCGTAACATCAATAGAAAACATACCTATCCATGAAAGAGATCATCATCATGATATCAATAGAGAGAATACATATCCTTTACTGCAATCATTATCATAAATTCAATAGAGACCAAAAATAACCATTTATGCTACAATCATCATAGTATCAATAGAGAACATGCATAACCATTAATGCTACAATCATCATAATACTAACAGATAACATACATAACCATTAATGTTATCTTCATCATAATATACATAAACATCACAACCACTAATAAAAGAATCATGTGTCCAGATCCTCAACCTGAGGTCCTCAAGGAATAAAGTGTGGGCCTTAGGGCTAAGTAAATGTTAATGTCATAATATTGTTAGTCGCCTAGAGCGGGGCACTACACAAGTGACAGACCCAGAGCCCAAGGAAATGTTTTCAAGTTCTGGTTAACCTTGTAGTTTATCACTAGGTGGTTCTCTTTGTTTACTTCTATCACATCTATTTTTCTCTCTTTTGTCTCCCTTTCTATGTTGTCTATTTGTTGGGATTTTTTTAGGCAGTAGTTATAGCTTCAGGACCTCATTCCGAAATTCCAATCAACTTACTATGGTTTTGGCCCGTTGTTTCCTTTAGATACTACTTAAAGAAGGTATTTTTCATTTATTTCTTATGTAAGTATTCTTTGAGTATCCTCTTGTTTTTTTAGGTGGTAGCATTCTATTTTCATCCTTCTCCTTCATTTCTAAACTCCTTACTTATCTCATTGGCTCCTTGTGTAAACCTTCTTTTGGTGCTCTATGCTGAAGATTGTCTCCCTCCTTTTAAGGTTATTAATTATACCTATGGAAATTATGGTTTGTTCGAGCTATTATAGAGTTATAAGTGTAGAATTTTGTAGCTATGGTCAGTCTTCATAATTAATATGTTATCCCTTGAAATATGTAATGAAAAATGAAAGACATGTTCTTTATGTCATTTTATTTTAGCCATTGGAATGATTAATATAAGACATGTACTTCAT
This sequence comes from Pinus taeda, assembly GCA_000404065.3. NCBI lineage: Eukaryota > Viridiplantae > Streptophyta > Pinopsida > Pinales > Pinaceae > Pinus > Pinus taeda. The sequence continues at coordinate 46,772 of APFE030788148.1, forward strand.
GTCGGTTTTCAAAAGATAAAAAAATTGAATTTTTGACTCCAAGTTTGTCAAGTCAGCCCCAGTTGAAGAGATACCTATTCAGGCAAACTAGAACACTATATATAAGACTCTCTACCTCCATAAGATATAATTCAATAACACATAAAATAATATATTTTCTGGGCATCCAAGCGAAGGATAAGAAGGACAAAGAAGGACACAATTATCTCAAACATTTTTCTCTCTATCTCTTTGACTTTGCATATGTAATTCTCTCTACTCGTGCAACTTCGCATGTGTGAACTTCTGGGGAAATTCTGGCCGTAGGTCCGAAATTTTGGGTATCATATTCTAGACAACAAATTTGAGCATTGGGGCAGCAAGGTCAAGTTTCTGGGAAAATTATTGGAGGCCGAATTTCAGCCTAGGCAGATTAGACTGGGCCAAGTTTGTTGGGAAGAAGTTTGACTTGAGAAGAGGGTAGTTTGACAAAGTTTTTCCATTGTATTGTTGGCTAGTTTGACCATCATAGTTGACTAGAATATCTAGGTGTATTTCTTGTTGAATTGAAGAATTTCTCTAAGGAAAAGGTTGTAGGGGTTTTACCCCAAGTGGGTTTTCCTAGGGTAAATTTTGTGTTATATTTGTGCATTGTGATATATATTGTCCTTTGTGCATTTATGGTTGAATTTTTTAAGTGTAATTGCTTAATGATAAACTGGAAGTGCTAAAAAATATATATACATCATTACAATTAATTATCATATTTTCAAAAAATAATGCTTATATCTATTGCACTTGAAAAATCGACATGGTATTAGATCTTTGGTGAAGGAAAGGACATTGAGACCACTCTTGAAGAGCTTTGATAAAGGAAAGGGCATTGAAGGCGAATCTTGAAGAGACCTACATCTGCAATTTGGTTATTTATCTGTATCCACGAGTTCCTCTATGAAGTCAAAGAACAAGCTAGAAGGAGCTACACATTTCAAGGCTTGGAAGACAAGGATTGGCCTCATGTCTTGGATACTGTGAAGGGAAAGGTCATTAAACCTTAAAATAATGAAGGAAAAACAAAATATCACAAGGATGATATTACAATGAGGAGTATTATTATAGATTCTATCAAAGATCATTTTATTCCACATGTCACAAATCTTGACACTTTAAAGAAGATGCATGGTGCCCTAGTTGGATTATATACCATCAACAACATTAGTCAAGCAATGAGCTTGAAGAATGAGCTTCACGATCTTAGAATGACAATAAATTATACTGTGGCCTCATATTTCATGAGGATATCTCAACTAAGAGATCAACTTCAAGCAATTGATGAAATCATTTCTGATAAAGAACTCGTGACTACAACACTTAATGGTTTACTTGATTTATAGGAATCATTTGCATCTAGTATATGTGGCATAAAATGAAATCCAAGTTGTGAAGAACTATGGACCTCATGTACTCAAGAAGAAGACTTGTCTCAAAGTATATTATTCCAATACCTCAAGATGACGACTCTCAAGTATTTACAAACCACTCTAAAAATGGCAAAAGAAAGAGAAAATTTGGAAAATTTCAAAGGAATGAAGGTAGAAGACCAAGTCCTTAAAAGAAGGATATTCAATGTTTTCGTTGCCACAAGTTTGGTCATTGTAAAAATCAATGCATTGAAGGGAAGAACGATAAGAAGAGGAAGGGAAATGATGATGATGAGCGTCCTCATTAGAAGAAATCCAAGAATGATACTACAAAATATTTAGCACCCAATAATAAGAGCATGTTTTACTATAATTACAAATAGATCTTTGATTTCTACAAGAAAGCTAGGAGAAAGAGGGAGCAAAAAGGGTCTCTCAAATAAAAAGAGAAGTCATAACACTTATGTTATGAGCCCTTCTTAGAACTGACTTTTCAACCCTATAAATCTTGAATTCTTGATAAGAAAGCCCTAGGATTTGTGGATAAAACCATAACATTAGACCTAGATCAATGTTTTTTCCGAAATAAGAAATCCTATCACATGAAAGAAAGAACAAGAAAGTGGCATGTTGATGATGAGGATGAGGATGATGAAATTACAGATGGATTTCATTCCTACAAGAAGATAACGATCAAAATGGAGTTAACAATTCCCTACAATCCTCATAATATTATTACTTTATATCTCTTTTCCTTGATTATTATTTGTTAGCCTCTTATCTTTGTTTCCTTTTTGATAGGTTATAATCATTTCTTCCATGACCTCCTAGTGATGGCTGCAGGTACAACGTAAAGGCTACCAAGGATTTGGAAATAGATGAAAGCATTGGGAAGAATGAAGCAGATTTTGTGATAATAGGATTCTCCCAAAGTGGTTTGTGTTTAAGAGGGAGAAGTTGTACTAACATCTAGAACCATGTTTGGTGATCAAAAGAGCTCCCAGTTCAAAGGGAGAAAGCGGGCCAACAAGTTTGAAAGATGCCATAATGAATATTGTATTGAGATTTGAGGAAAGTCAATGGTGAATTCGAAGTGGGTCTACAAGTATGAAGTAGATGGAAACATAGAGAAGTACAAAGCAAGATTCAAGGATCCTCCCATAAAGAGGGAGAAGACTATGGCAAGACGTTTGCTTGAGTTTTCAGAGGGAGCAACAGTGGTAGGAAGATTTGCTTTAGTGATAAAGAGAGTTTCCAAGCTCTTCATTAGTGCCAAAAGGAGTTGACATCTGAATTTGAGATGAAGGATATTGGTTGAATACATTACTTCTTAGAACTAGAAGTGTGGAAAAAGCCACAGGGAACAATCAAATTGCTATAATAGGGTTTGCTTCAGTGTTAAGCAGTTGTGGTGATGGTTCAAATGAAGGAAACAATTACATGAATATACAAATTTAGATTGTGAAGAGAATCCTGAAGACAAGAAGAGTACATTAGGATGATGAATCGGTTTGGATTCTACTTAGGTAAGAAGCAAACTATATCACACTCAGAAATAGAGGAGCTAAGTATATTGCAGGTACTTTGGCGAATTGTGAAGTAGTGTGGCTTTCGTAACTATTCACAAGATTAGTTGATCAAGTGTAGGAGACGACCATGATGACAGGTCAAAGCACATACCAAAACATGGTACAAAAGGGAGCAGTGAGGCTCATAAAGCCTCTAAGGGAAAAGTTTGTACAATTTAGGGACAAGCTTGAGAAGTTTGTATACTTTAGGGACAAGCTTGAGTAGTTTGTATACTTTAGGGACAAGATTTAAAAATTGTATACTTTAGGGACAAGCCTGAGAAGTTTTTATACTTCAGCGATAAGCCAAAGTGGTAAGAATATCTTCCTAAGTTAGAAGGAATGGTGATGTTGTTGCAGCAAGGGGTAGGAATTCTCCCTAGGTCAGAATACAGACAGGTCAAATTATTGACAAGGGGACACAAAATGTGGCTAAGGAGAATGGCCTAGAGAGAATCAAGGCCTAGAGTGCTCCCCAGGTGGGCGAGTGATTGCCTCTAACATCAAGTAAGAGAGTTACCATTCAATTATCATGCTAGAATGGTAATAACCCAAGGTTTCTCCATAGGTCACAAGTGTTGACCAAGTTCCAAGTGACGAATTGGATAATTGGTCAATTTCTCCAAGTAATGACTTGTTGAGTATGGTTCTAACGCGTGATGCTTTCCACATGTAGTGGATTGACACACCAACATAGCTAGCTCATTCAAGGACAATCATTCTCTATAAGTCAAGTATGTTGACAAAGATTAGGGAGAATGGTTTGACAGAGGACATACATTCTTCGTGAGTCAAGTATGTTGACCAAGATTAGGAAAAAGGATCCTAAAGGCCCAAAATTACTCAACCATAGAGTTGAGTAGGTTCCTTTCAACACTAGGCTCAAGATTACTCTCCATATAGGTTGAGTAAGCCCATTTAACATCATGTCCTAGAGTGAGGCCTTCGGATTTGGGACTATAATACTCAAATGGATTGAGTGTCTCCCTAAGGTTTCACTAAGAGTGAAAGAGTTTGACCAGGATGATGGTGAACCAGGACTAGTTAGTATGCCATGGGTCAAAGGAGCCGACCAGAATCATCATGACTAGTTTTTACTAATACCATAGGTTAGAGATGTTGACCATAATTATGGAAGCTAGTTGATGCTATAAAGTTTTACCATAGGTCAAAGTTATTGACCAAGATTATGGTAATCAGATGATGTTGATGCTAAAATTAAATGATGAACGTTTTCTTAGAGAAATTTGTCAACAAGATAACATCTAGATATTCATTATGAGTACCTCCCTAGCTAAGAGGGAGTATTTAATTTTGCAGCTATGGTTGGTCTTTATAATTAATATTTTAGCCCTTGATATAATAATATAATAAGATATATATATATATATATATATTATATATATATATATATATATATATAATATATATATATATATACGTTCTTCATGTCATTTTATTTTAGCCCTTGAAATGATTAATATAAGACATGTTCTTCGTGTTGGTTTCAAAAGAGAGAATTTTGAATTTTTTGCTCCAAATTTGTCATTTCGGCCCTCCTTCAAGTCAAATTGGCCCCGATTGAAGAGACACCCATTTAGGCCAACCATAACACTATATATAAGGCTCTCAACCTCCTCAACAAGGTATAATTTGATCTCACACAAAATAAGTTATTTTCGAGGCATCCAAATAAAGGAAAGGAAGAATAAGAAGGACGAAGAAGGACGAAATTATCTCAAGCATCTCTCTTTATCTCTTTGACTTTGCACGCATGATTCTCTCTCCTTTTGTAGCTTCACACGTGTTAACTTCTCGGAAGATTTTGGTAGCAATTCCAGATTTCTGGGAAGCATATTCTAGGCAGTGGGTCTGAACTTTTGGGCAATAGTTTTTAGGTAGCATGGCCATGTTTTCAGGTTGATTATGGGAGGATGAATTTTGGCCTAGGAGGACCAGACAAGGTTGAGTTTGGTGGGCAGAAGTTTAACTTGACAAGAGGGTAGTTTGACCAAGTTTGACCATTGTATTGTTGGTCAGTTTGACCATCATATTTAATTAGAAGATCTAGGTGTATCTTTTGTTAAACTGAAGAATTTCTCTAAGGAAAAGGTTGTTGGTTTTGTCCCATGGTAAATCTTGTGTCATCTTTGTGGATTGTGATCTCTACTGTCCTTACAAATTTATTTTTGAATTTTTGAAGTGTAATTGCTTAATGATAATCTCGAAGTGCTAAAAGAATATCCACATCATTAGAAGTAATTATTAGATTTTTCAGAAATTAGTGCTTGTATCTCTTGCACTTGAAAGATTAATAAGAGGGGAAGGAGGAATCTATTTGTTACCTCTAGATCGCGGGCCTAACATTCAGTAGAAAGGTATGTTGTTGTGTATGTGCATTCTATCCCTCCTCATATTTGAATGGAAGTTGAATAATCAGAACGAGAGGCCAGAATTGAACAACGTCTAATCACTGATACCTATGTAGAAGAGGAGGTTGGTGGGTGGGTTCCAGATACATGGAACACTGGGACCAAACAAACAAGATACTTATCGATTGTGGACATTTATTGGCATCTAAAAGTTATAGTAGAACACTAAAAAGCCCAATGAGAAATCCTTTGTACATTGATGAAATGCAACAACACACAAAGAAGTTGATTGATAGAGTTTCAATACTAGCTAATAAGCTGACAAACCTTGAGTTGTCCACCTATGATGAGGAGGGTGATATAGTTGATGCTATCTAGGTCAATTCTCCATCAAAGTACATATTCTTATTCTTCTTTTTTACTATATATGATAGTATATGCCTAGTTGTGATCATAAGTGTTGTTAGCTCTGGTTTAGTTTGCAAACTCTTAAATTGTTTTAGGCTACAATATATTTTTGTTTTGTTATCCAATTCAAACAATTTACATGGGAAAAAACTTTATTGTTATACTACTGATTTGGTTTCCCTGATAACAAACTAGTAAGCATAAAATATGATGTATGCCTTTTATTGCTTAAATAATATAACCTCTACCTAATTTATAAAAAAATTTAAAGAAAGAAACATTGAAAAATAATAATAACATAACCTATACCTAATTACTTTACTACATTCTAACACTGATAGGCATACCTATTTCAACTCAAGGTGGATGTTGGTTTCCCTGATAACAAACTAGTAAGCATAAAATATGATATATGCCTTTTATTGCTTAAATAATATAACCTCTACCTAATTTATAAAAAAATTTAAAGAAAGAAACATTAAAAAATAATAATAACATAACCTATACCTAATTACTTTACTACATTCTAACACTGATAGGCATACCTATTTCAACTCAAGGTGGATGTAGATTTGCGGAATTTTAATTTGTTTTTAAATCAATGGAGAGGATTGGATTTGAATGGAATATTCTTTGTTGAAAGCAAGAGGGATGAATGAGATCTCATTTGCGTTGTTATCTTTTATGTTACTATGTCGTTTAATAATTTTTTAATTAAAAAGTTCGAAAGGTTGAGTGTTACACTATTATTTAATTAATAATTTAATTAAATCAAATTGTTTTCCACTAGCTTGGTTTTAGTACAATTCTCTCCTCCTCTACGAATCTATTTGGGGTGAATATATGGAATGCTATTCTCATATTATTGGTGATATCTGGTTTGCGAGGTATGATATGTTCAACAAGAATGGAGACTTGATTATTACTGAACTAGTTATTAGAAATAATATTGTCATAGAGGAAGTATGAGAGACAGATGCGACCTCTAAACTATCGACCCTTCCGTGGGTGCATAGTTTCATTTCAATTTTTGGTTTGGCGCAATATTTCCTGGTATCTCTCTCTGTCAATAATCACGTTCAAAACCCTATTTACACATTGATTTCGAACAAGAAGCTTTATCGATGCCATCAAGGGATGAAGTTAACCTTTTTTTTCAGAGAGAAATATATATATATATATATATATATATATATAATATATATATATATATATATATATATAGTATATATATATATATATATATATATATATATAATATATATATATATATAATATAAATAAGGAAATTCAGTACATAGTTCGAAAACTAAGTCCATCATAGCCAAGAGGATGAAAGTTCAGATACCAAAAATTACCATAATAATCCAGCAAATATTACAGATTATATGCCTTATAATATGAGAAGATAGATGATAAACACCAAGAGCCTTCTGGGATAAATCACAAAACATACGGAGTCCGTTTATGGCAAATCAAAATACCCTTCCACCTTCAGCTTGCCATCCACTTATAGATTGTAGTAAATAGATCCCAAATCGACAAATAAACCCCGTTTGGAAAGGCAATCTACATCCAAATTGTTCTCCCTATATACGTGAGAGAAGGAGATATGATCAAAATCCCGTTACAGCAGAGAAACATGTTGTAACCAGACCGATAGAGGCAGACTAGACATGATAGATCAACCTGTCATCGTGTCAAGGATTGATTTAGAGTCCCCAAAAACCGAGAGGGAGTGCAACTGAAGTCTCTTTGCAGAAGCTATCAATCCCCATAGCGCCATGAGCTCTGCCTTTTGATTAGTAGGAGGGCCTACAAACCAATACAAACATAAATATATGTGAAGGTTGATATGTAACCAAACACCACAACCACCTTTTCCATGATGTGTCGCCCTGTCAAAGAACCCAACAGGGAAAGACACTGTAGGGGAGATGATAGATTCCTCTAAAGACGATCAGGCCTCCCGGAGAGCATGTTTTCAGAGAGCCAAATGATAATTTAGAGCATATATAATAAATCGAGAAAGGATTGTCCTCGAATATGACCCAATTTCTAGACTTTTAGATCTCCCAACAAGTGAATAGTGGCACTGTATTATGCCACCCTTTCCTATGAAACTACCACTTAAAGACAGATTCCAAAGAGTCAAAAGCAACCTAAAGATTAGTCTTAAAATGTCATAGGAGAATAGACCATACCTCCTTAGACACTAGACAATGAATGAAAAGGTGAGAAAATCCCTCCAAAGCACCATGACAGAAACTACACCATTTAGGTCCAGAGAAGCCCCTTTTGATCAAATTATCCCAAGTAAGTATTTACTATTTTGTTATTCTAAGTCAGCCAACAAAAGATGATAACTTTGTAAGGGACCTTCCACTTCCAAGCCTTCCTAAACCAACATATGGTATGCACAAGAAGTAAAGAATTTGTGATGTGATGGTAAACCTCCGATACCACCACCGATCGTTGTTTCAGGACACCATTCCATACCAAAGAATCGCTCGTCTCATTAAAAAATAAACTTGCATTTTCATATTCAATATGAACTGATTCCATGATGAATCAAGTGTCTTGTCTAAGCCAATTTGTGCAGCAATTTTCCAAATTGGATACGGAAAATATGGCTACCTGCAAAAAATAACCCGATCTAGATAGAAAATACCCCTGGAATCTAATGCATCTATGAGATGACATTTTGTGTGAGGAGTAGCAGTAACTCCGAGAATGACATCCTTACCAATCAAGATCTGATTCCCTCTCCCAAAGGACCAAATCATCCCTTCCATTAACCAACTGCTCACACTAGTGAGACTCGTCGAGATATGTGACCCATTTTTAATACCCACCCTACCCCGTCTGTACCAAATAGGAAAAGCTTCCTTTCTAAGGTATTTGTTAGCAATGATATCCTACCATAACCCTTCGCCGAAAATAGCACGCCATAATGATTTGATGAGATGAGCCCAACCAAATCTCCTAAGGTCAAGGATACCCCAACCTCCAACCTCGACCCCTCTGGCGATCGATGCAAATTTGGCCAAATGTATATTCAAATGAACATGATTCCCATGATTCCCAGACCACTTAAAATGAGATATGACAGAATTCATTTTGTTGATAATATATGAGGGAAATCGAAAGAGGTGCATCCATTATACCACGAGTTGTTGAAGAAAAAAATGTATCATGATGTATCTACCTCCTAAGGAAAGCCAACAGTGACATCAAAGTGATAAACACTTGTGAAATTTATCCAACAACCATCTCCATTCAACAATGCGATATCTATTTGGCTTCAATCTGAAGCCAAGATATGTTAGGCCCTCATCAATAGAGGAAATCTAAACATTGAAGCTCCTCGATATTTGTAGGGTGTTGTCTTGCTCAACTTCAGAGGATATGAGAATGGATTTTGTTGTCGTTCATCATTAACCACGATGCTTTAGCAAATCTGACCAATATTTGTGTTACATAGTATTTTGTCACACCTCCTGTTCACTTCTTGTTCCATATCTTGAAATGCCAAAATGTTGACAACTGTGAAGTATATCCATAATGATACACAAACAAAAACATCCCTAAAAAAGCAAAGGAAAACTGCGATGAGTCAACTCTGAAGAAGGTTAGCTAAAACCCTAATTTTTAGGGCCAACGCTCTTTGCTCCACTGCCTGCCTGTGCTGATGGTAGGTTGCATTTCTTTACCCTAGCGCCGCTAGTGTGGGTTTCGATATGAAAACCCGCGTTGAACCTCTTCTGGCAGGTTTTCCCAAAATGGGGTAGAAGCTTCATATGTTAGAAACTTCGAGAATAGCGCACTGGATATTGGTTGTTGTAGATATGGTCAAGTTCTCCCCTTTGGAGCTCTTGATCTTATCATTATGGGCCTTCCCCTTGAGATGTGGACCTTCGTCCCTCTTTTGTGGATCCTTAACTCCCTCTCCCTTCTTATAAATCAACTCCCTTTCATACCCAAATGGTTGGTCATTGATTGCCTGCGTTCTTATACTGAGATTATACCCAAATGATGTCCATTCTAACTCAGAGAAGGAGTGTTTGAAGAGTCTTTGCTTGGACTTGGACATCCACCAAAAGGAGGTCGCCAACATCAAGGCTTAGGTTGTATGCTTCCTTTTTTAGCTTATTAATATATACATCTGAGGTTTACTTTCCATAATTGTGTAAATGTTTATGCTTTTAGCTTAATACTCCTTGATCTATTAAGTAGTTTATGTTTGATATATGCTATATATGCTCTTGTACCTTGTATTGCTCTTTGATCTTTTTTGTAGGTACTCAGATGTGAAGAACAAGTAAGGAGCGAGCCTGGAAGCGAAAGAATCAAAGTCATCTCCAAAGGATTGAGCGATTAGCATCAAAGCGAGGTAGGTCATTCCTCTCAGCGTTTGTTAAACATAAGATAGGAAAGTGTATGTTAGTTGGTTTAGTTTGTTGCTAGACCCACTCATTGAGCTAGAGAGATCGTCTTTGTCTGCAAAGGGGATTTTCCTTCACAACAACCTGATAAAAAAACTTGCCACTAATCCAATAATATCAAGCCAAATGTTAGAGCATCATCAACAAAGAAAAAGTGTGTGATCGAGACCGATCGAATTACTCGAATACCTTGAAAAGAGCCAAGCACCCGAGCTTCCCTTATCTTCAAACATAGTCCATCCATAACCAATATGAATATTAATGGAGAAAATGAACAACCGCAAAAGCCCCTACCAACCTAAGAGAACTTGGACGACAATCCATTAATAAACACAACAAATTTGCCAACGATAATCCATGCGATATTGTCAACAAATAAGCCAATTTTCAGGAGAATCATGTGATAGACATAACCTACAGACAGACATAAGAGGATCATCTCATCTACAGCTCGCCATCTACAAGGTATTTTCATTATTTTCCATGTTTCTTTTTATGGTATGTCCATATCTCTTCATTCCTTTCCTATCATTCGGTTCTCATAACCACTTCATGATCAAATTTATCTTCATTCATTTCATATCATTCGACTCTCATAAGTACTTCATGGTGAAATTTCAAGTAACGGATTATGCAAACCCTTCACCATGTATATATGCAGATATATCCGTGCCTTCATATTGTTTAGGGAAAATAATTAAGGTTTTATGCCTCTTTAGCATATAGAGGATTGTGTATACACGTCCTAAATTATTGAGAGCTGCCATTTTCCTTACTACATGTAACTGTTACGTTGTTTTAGTTTATGTATATGTATGCAGTTTTCATCACAAAGTGTATATCTGTGCTGGTAATCCCGATCTCCATGTCTATGGCACGCATTATTGTTAATAAAATGTTAATAAGTGAAGGATTCATGAAGCCAGCAACAATATTTCATAGATTTATTTGTTATTTCAGTTTATGGGAGTTAAACTGATTTAGGGTATTTGGAATTTAGGATATTCTAATATGATTTAGAATTATTTTGACAGTTTTGTTTACTTATGCATTTCAAATAATTTGATGTAACTACTCTGTTTCATAGACTTATCTTATTAGCATTTTGGATGCTGGGATGAATTTAGATATTTGGAATTTAATTTTCATCTTTTATTTATTTAAATTAAATATGAAGTATTTATTTTTTTGAAATAAATGATTTTTTGTGTATTGATAATGTTGTAGTGAGGATACTGATGCTTAGGTCTCATTTTTATGATCAACTTAAGCTTCTTAGAAAAATATATGGCAACCATGGTTTCATGAGTAATAAGCAGATTAACATATAAAAGATGAAAAAGACAATCTATCACTATATATCAACCACATTTATTAATGTAGTTGTGCTAGTATTTATAGATATAGAACTTAAAACTTTACTCATTATTATTATTTTTAATTATACAATAAAAATGAAAATAGATGGATATTACATAAATATGTGGATATTTTATTCACTACATGTTATTATTTATAATATATGTGAACAAACACAACAACAAAAATAAATTATAATATATATTTTGTATTTTAATTAGAGGAAAAGAGAGTTTTAGTCATTATCACTATAGTTTTGGTGTCTACGACTTTAAACCAAACTACTCCAAAGGCTTTAACCTTGAATATCTTAATTTACGCAATGCTCATATCATGACTATAAAAGTGGAAACATAAAAACTTTTTATTTCAGAAGTGAGCCTTCAAAGACAACAGGGAAAGCTATGTAGATACGCTGGCAGCTAGCGGTTGGGATAATCTATTTAGCGAAGAGTTTGTCGAGAAGCTCAGAGCATTTATTGTGAAACTTCATAGAAAAAAATCAGAATACATCAAGGAGATGAAGAAACAATCTATCCCATAAGCTATCACAAGAAAAAATAGAATACATCAAAGAAATGAAAAAACAATCTATCCCATAAACAATCTTTAACCTCATAAACATTAAAATAATTTATTTACTTCTTTCTTCTATTAATTAAATCATACCCTATTAAATCATACCCTAAAAAATACATTATATCAAAACTTAAAATTTTTTCCAGCAAGCGAATCTAAATTATATTAAAATTTAAAACTTTACTATACCTTTTACATTTTTACATTTATAATGAAGAATATATAGCAATCTAATATTACTTTACCGCAAAATAAATATTAATAACCAATATTTATCCACATATAATCACGTGTATAATGATTTTAAAACTCTTTTTCAACGAGGCAATCTAAATTATATTTAAATTTAAAACTCTACTAGACATTTTTACATTTACAATGAAGAATATATGGCAACGTTAACACAAAATAAATATTAATAACCAATATTTATCCACATATAATCACGTGTATAATGATCGTAGGCAATATTACTATAGATGGAGGGAGGGAGCTTGCGAGAGCTTTAGACCTACATTGAAAAAAAACCTGAATAATACTAAAGTCGTGTCAACCTCATTGTAAAATGGCTGCAACGGATAAATTTAAAATTTTGCATGGCCTGCTACGTTGCTCACCATTATTGATACACCTGTCCACCTCCAACACTTGTCATACGTCGCCCTGCACACTCATCACAGGTCCCCGCCGAGTGCATTGACTTCATATATCACGAACATTCTACCACGGTCATCTTCATCAGTTTCTGAATCATTAACCATATTCAAATTCTTCAGGAGTTGGGTTTTTTGATCAAATAGATATTCTTATAACAAAGTTTTGTGTTGAGTTTGTTATTTTATCACAGATGGCAGGCTTATTATCTGCAAAGGTGCCTCTTCTGAGTATTAGTAAAGGGAGTACCCATCCTGGACTAACAGCCATGAGATCAGTAACAGAAGCTTCCAGGACCAACAAAGTTTTCTTCAGGACCATACCCAGGGCTGGAGAGGTAATATAAATTACACCCTTTTTCTTTTGCTTAGCTGTTAATTCATCTGTGAAGAACTGGATTAAGTATTCATGGTGTTTGTTACTTTGTAGTATAAATTAAACCTTTTTCTTCTGCTTATCTGTCAATTTGTTAGTTATGAATTCTGCTGTGAAGAATTGAATTGAGTATTCATGGTGTTTTTTTTTTTGTTTTCTTTTATTAGCATGAAAGAAATGCTGCTGAGGAAGCAAGGGAAACTGCTGATAACACAGCTGAGAAGAGCAAACGCATGGCAGAGGAGGCGAAGGAAAAGGCCAAGGGCACAACCTATGAAGCCAAGGAGAAGACCAAGAGTGCAGCTGAAGAAGCCCAAAACAAGGCCGCGGAAATGAAGGAGAAAGCCCGGGAGAAATCTGAAGGGGTTGGGCAACGAGTTAAGGAAACTACAGGTCAGGCCACCGAGAAGGTACAGAGCATTGGAGGTCAGGCAAAGCAGAAGGTGCAGGAAGCGTGGGACATGGCCAAGGGGACGGGGCAGAAGGTGAAGGAAACTGTCGTTGGTAAAGCTGAGGATACCAAAGAAACTGTGGAAGAAAAAACTGAATCTGCTAAGCGTAAAGTAAATGAATGAGCACCTGGGATTAACAGAGGCGGTTTCGGTGGTCTTTGGCTTCTGATTTTTATCCTATCTCTTTATGTGATGTTGCAAGATATTCTGATGTTGGGCTTTTTGCTTCACATCTTATTTATATATATTTTCAGGTTTTAGAAGTTGGCAGCTGAGTTTTGTAACAGTTCATTTTGAAAAACGAATAATAACAGGTTATTTTGGGTGAAGGCTGATACAACTAAACTTAATATGATCTTTTAAAAGTTTAGAATTTTCTCATTCTTTATTTAAAGAATCCTGAGGGTAATCTCTTTATGTATGAATGCATGCTTCTTTTAATTAAAATACAGGGACACTTGTTCAATATTATTCTAAGGCTTGAAGTTTGAACCACTGTGGTCATGGGTATGTAGTCTCTTATAATTGATTCAACAATGAAAAATTGAAGAAGGAATAACAGATTGGGTTCAAGATTATACAACTATGTAATCTCCGTGGTTGGGTTTTCTTAATGTTTATTTCATGAATCTTTCAAAGTACAAGTAAACCCCAACTTAACACTAACTTAGATAAGGATACTATGATGAAATGCTATGTTGGATAAGGATACTATGATGAAAATGCATGTCGATTGCATGCATGAAAATGCAGATCTTAAAATTGGATAAGGATATTATGAATGATGAAAATGAAGATTATACATTGGATAAGGTTATTAAGATTTGCTTTATATTTATTGGATGCAGGGAAATCCAGATTTTTAATTGGATGTATGAAACCGCAGATATTAAAATTCGTAATCAATCAGATTGTCATTTGCTCCAGATTCATTGGATGTATCTCGATTTAAATGAGATGTATGTTGATTGCATGCATGAAAATGCAGATATTAAAATTTGTAATCAACGATATTATGATTTGCATGAAAATGTAGATATTAAAATTTGTAATCAACGATATTATGATTTGCTCCGTATTTATTTCATTATTGGATACATTGAAATGTAGATTTTAATTTGGATGATTGGAAGATGCATCTTTATTGGAAATATGATTTAACATAACCAAATGTTGTTGATATATCCTGAAAGTATAGTTTGCCAAAGAAATTATAATTACAGGTTATCATTTGGAGTATTCGACTCGTTCAATAGCATTTCACCATAAATCCTGCGAGTAATGAAAATCCATGGAATACGGAAAATATAAAAGTATATCAACCGTACAAATGATTAATACGTTTCAATTTTTTCAGCAATTCGGTTTGTTTAGCCAAGGCTTTTGATTGTACGATCTGCTATCATGAAATTGCTCTTTGCTGACCCAACTGGCAAACCCAGGATTGAAATCAGTAAATTGTCCTGTAGTTCGATCATCAATATGACCATACAAATAGTGATTTTGTTTCAAAGTGTACTTAAAACAATGATTCCTCCCCGTAAACTGAAACACATCTCATGATACTATTCTATATTACCAATGAGGAGGATTTCTCTCACAGTTCTTAAACAATTTTTACCCACGGCTGTTAACGCAACACCATCAAACCCTCGAGGAAAAGCACCGAACACAGACATCCACAGAGCAAAGATTGAAGCCATACTTTGAAATCCAATATCTTCACATCAATAGACACATAATCGGAAAATGGAAACAATTTTTGGCGTTTGAAGTTGTGATATTGCTGATCCAGGGCAGATAATTAATGATGTAATTAGAAGAGGAGGTTTCATAAAACCTAGAGCCGTTCCATCTATGTAACAGAGGAGAAGACCACATGTATTGAATAGGAAAAACAACATTACTGTAGAATCAACCTTGCTATTAGTGTATAATACTAATAGTATAGTGATTAGGGTTCTATTCTAGTCCGCTTGCAGCATCCGAACCTGTGAACCACAATCATAGTGGAATTATGCTATCTGGATGCCCTCGACAAACTTGTAATGAAGGCTATGAAAATGATATCCTATTTTTATTATGGAACAAATTTGTAATGAAGTCTATGGAAATGGTCTCCTATGGAAATGGTCGGGTCTCCTTATGTGGAACAAATTACAAATTTGTAACGAAGTCTATGGAAATGATCTCCCATTTTAATGGTCGGGTTTCCTTATGTGGAACAAATTCACAAATTACAAATTTGTAACGAAGTCTATGGAAATGATCTCCCATTTTTCTAATAAAACGGAAAAATGGGAATCTCTCATTTCTATTATGGAATCGGAAAAAGAATCGGAATTGACCATAAAAAAGCATCCGAACCTAAACCACAATCATAACAAAATTATGCTATCTGGATGTCCTCGACAAACTTATAATGAAGTCTGGAAATGATCTCCCATTTCCATTCTGGAATCAGAATTGACAATAAGAAATCAACTAGATGCTTACATACTGCTTTTACTTGCTGACAGTGCAAACATCTAGCAACAAACTCAACCATCTCTTTCTTCAAGTTCAACCACTTTCTCCAAGCTCAACCAATGATATAACTTCTTAACTGCTGTTAGGCCATTTCTTTCTTCAAGTTCAACCAATGATAGAACTTCTTAACTGCTGTCAGTGTTATGATATCCTGGGTGACTTGAATACGGCTTGACATGAAACTCCTCCCTCACAATGAGTTTCTCGAGCTCATTGTTATCTGACACATACATCTTGTTCCTGACCAAACCATTTGTTGTGAGGTGATACTCATCCCTATCACCTTCACCCTTGTAATCTCTGCTTCCACTGTTGGTACATGTCGTCATGTTCTCCTACCTGCAAGATCTTTTACTGCAAGTCTATCCCATAAAAATACACTGGTGCAATGTGATTCACCTATACTCTCCTATTGAGAGTATTTGCAACCCTGTTCTCCTTTCCCTTGATGGATCTGATCTCGAAGTCAAACTCACTAAGGGTAGCCAACCATCTAACTTTTATGGCATTTGTTAGAGCCTAGATTTATCTCAGGCTGAAAAGGTAAGATTCTAGGTCCACATCAAACTACGTTCAGCCTCGTAGCTAGCCCTACGAGGACATGAGAGGGCTTTCTTCGGGTCAATCTCAGCAAAAGATAATCAGATGGGGCTTGAGATGACTGATTTAACAACTAATTTTAGGCTAGGTATGAAGTGCAAGGATTTAATTTGGGTTTTGGGGTTTTTTGTTGGAAAAATGAAAAAGCAAATTTGGGTTCGGGGATGAGGCCAAATTTTTGCAGAGTTCCGGTTGGGGCAAGGTAGGCAGTAGTTTTGATGCTTTAGATTAAATGAATGGATAGAAAAGCTGCTAAGGAGTTGAAGAGGACAAGAGGGTATCAAGAATCCTCTTCAAACTGAAGAAAACATTGAGAATTAAACAAAGCTAACAGGCAGAGCACAACAAGCTAATGAATTCTACCTTTGTCACTCTATTTGTTTAATTTCAGAAGGAAATAGAAGGGAAATGGCATACATAAAACATCAATGAACTTACAATTACATGAAGAAAAACACCATCAAAACACAGAGCCACAAGGATCCCAACAAGTGCTGCAAAACCCTGGTCTTTCCTTTGCAAAAAATACAGAAATCAAATGTACAATGGAGTGCCAAGCAATCCCAAGTGTCCAACCCTGAAAATATCTGAGAAATTACATGATATAGACAAGCCTAACTCCTTCCCATGCCTCTAGGGTCGAGCTCACCATTCTAGGAGTTGTTTCAACCATATCTAAACAAGGAGCTGAAAAATAGGCAAAGAAACAACTTGCCTCTATATGAAGGAAACTGATTCATTCACTATCTTTTCACTTTTTAGTGAATGAATCTACATGGATGAGTAATAATGTGCCAAAATTACATCAAAGTTATGAATTTACATCAAGATAGATCAAGAGTTACATAAAAAAGTGAAACTAGTCAAAACTAGCCAAACTAGGTGAATTTCTGAGTTGCTGAGTGAAAAATAGGCCAAATTTCTCTACGTGCCGCGCCCAAAATCTCTATGCGTAGCACAAATTTGGAGCTGATTTTGAGGGCCTTCCCGAAGTCCAAATTGAGCTCATGATAGCTCGTTCGAAAGGCCTGCCTGTCTACTTTCCAACCCGAGTGGAATTTCTGCATTTCGATGTCATTAGCGCCTCCAAAACTTCAATCTCCCAAGACTGCTTCTTGTGGGTGCAAAAGGTGGCAGAGAGGCCATTTTTAGGGTGTTTTTGACCCTTTAGGTAACCCAGAACTTGATGAAATCCTTAGGTAATCCATGAGCATGCATAACTTTTGATGAAAAATCCAAAAATGTAAAGTTTTCCTCCTGCAGAGCTGCCAATTATAAGCGCGCGCCAAGTGGCGCTACGCGTTGGGCAGAAAAACCTGTTTTAGACCAAAATTTTCAAAATTGACAAAATTTTCTCCAAATTTGCTGAAATTTGGACTGAAGGTCTATCATTGAGTATCATGCTCAACAAAAGAAGCTTCGGCCAAGATTCAGAGTCTATCATCCCTTTTGCGTCATTTTAGTGCTCTCTTTAGTCTTGCCTTCAGGATTTTGATTCTTGCTTTGCAAACATGATTTCGTGCCCAATAATGATTTTTCATGTGCCTGAGCATGTCCTTGTCCTTGTTTGCCTTCACCAACAACTTCTCAATATGAATGTTGATCCTCTCAAGCTAGGATTCCCGATCGGCATTGATCTCTTGCTCAAGCGAAGTGAACTCCACCCTCTGTCTTTGAGCAACTTGGTTGTTTTCACGGATATTTTGCAATTCTGTGACTGTATGGTAATCCTCCAATTGTTTGTTTCGCTGCTCCAAATAATTTATGACCCATTGAGCTCTCTGCAACTTGTCAGTCAATGCATCTATCTTGGCCTTCTGCTCCTGGATAATCTCCCTCAGCTTTGAGCTAGCCGAGCTCACAACATCATCAATGAGGATGAAATCAATGTCTTGGCCTCTTGAAGGGCCCTCATCCTGAATAGGCTTCTTGCCTCTGTCCTGTACCTGTACCTGTGCTGCCGATGACGACAATGAGACCCCTTCCACCCTAGGTGGAGATAGTACTCGTCGGGCTGTTGCAAACAATCCTCTCATGCCTCTTTGATAGGTGACATATGTCAGCACGCTAGTAATCTCCGTCTCTTAACCTCCATACTGATGTGAAGGCTCACCCACATCATGGACAACCTCTTGATGAGCTGTTGAAGTTGTGAAAAACTCACGGGAAATGAAGTCTTCCCATGTGATACCTTGCAAACCAAGTTGATGTACAACAATGATCTTGATGAGCGCATAGTGATAAATGCTATTGTATTGCTGTTCAGGAGTCTTCTTCTGCACAAAAGTCATCCTCTCGATGTTTCAGCACATGAAATATGGAATGTTCATCATTTTCACTCTCATGAAATGCATCAATAACCTGATATGGTATGCATAGAGGCGTGAGAAGCGGCCTTCACAACTGAAATATCTGATAATGAGTTTCATCAACGGTGCATAGGATTCTTTAAAAAACGGGAATGGGAACACCCTGCTGAGCTGTCTCACATAGCTAGGCCTGATATATGGTTCATCATGTACTCTTTCTACCTGCTATCTTTTGTTTCATTCCTCACCTACATTTGGTATTCCTGTTGCTTGAGAAATGGTTTCTAGTGTCAAGGTGAAGTTTACACCAGCAAGAGTTACCTGACCATCATGCAAATGTAAAACAAACAACCGAGCCAACTCCTGATGATATTGAGTCTGAGCAATCATTTCACAATACTGAAAGCATGACTGTTGTTGCAAACATGCCATGGCAAGTGGGCAAGCCTGCAATTGAGTCAATGAGGTGGGCTCTTCTCTGACATGTCTGCCACCCTTACGAGGCCTTTTAGGTGCATGAAGTTCTGTGGTAGAATCACTGTCTTGTTCATATGATGAATTAGTCTCCATTTCCATAATGTTTCAAGCAAGGTGTATGTTTGGTTTGTTGAGAATGACTAATTGGTGCCTTTGTTTTCAATGCCAAATGTGTCAAAGTCAAATGAGGGATTGTGGGAAAAACAAAATGGGCAGTGAGAATGATGGGGTTTGTCAAGTGAGATTTAAAATGTGAGGATAGTCACTTGACTGCTTGGGGACTTGAGGATTTTATAAGTGAAATGAGAGAAGGAGAGTGATAGGGAATGGTGGGGTTTAGGGACAATAGAACTTAGGAATAAGTGATTTGGGATGTTAGGGGATAAGGGATTGACAAATGATAATATGGCAGTGAAGGGGAAAGGAACCATAGGAAAGGAATAAGATTTGAAATACTTGGCACCAACGTCAAATTTTAACACTCAAATTCAAACCCCAAGAGGTTGTTTTTATCAAAATGAGAGGGTTTATGTTTTCATATTCTTCCCTCCAAACAACACCAAACACAAGCTAATAGCAATTCACGGCCTTACAAACTTACTTGGCGCGAGGAAAACTAAGTTGGTTTGAAAATTTTGGAAGCAGAGATGATTTTTTTGCTTGTCGGCCCTGTGCGTCGCGCGCGCAACCCAGTGCACTGCGCTAGCTGTATGCGCCACGCACATTCAAATTAACATGGTGAACAATAGCTCTATGCGCCGCGACCTCCACCTAATGTACCGCGCAACCTTCCAACACACAGTCCCGGCTTTCAAACACACATTTTGCTCCTCCACGATTTTCCCTTGGGTCTTTGACAACTTCTTGAGTGCAAATGACATTTGGATGGTGAAAATATCTTGTATAGTCATGGATTTGATTTTTGTTTGGAAAAAACCCACTTTCTTATGTTTTGAATTTGGCACTTTCCACCTTTTAATACAAACCCTATTTTTTGGTTGTTTCCTTTAATTTTTTGACTGAAATGATGAAATTCTTGGCAATTTTTTACAGGGATGATGGCATTGGATGTCGGCAAAGGATGACCAGGGCTGCACTGAAGAACTTCAGAACTTAAAAAACCTTAAAAATTACATATTTACTACAAAAAATAAATTTAACGATTTCTTCTTCAAAACAGAGTTTTGAAGAAGAATCATTCTCGAGCATTATTGGCAATGAAAAATCTGGAATAAAAACTTATTAGGAACATCCACATGGCCTGCTTGCATTATTAGACACTTTGTAGACAAAATTTGCGAAAGCCTAGACCTAATGACTGAAATGACTCTTGGCTGACCAAAAGACTATCCATAATGACTGTAAAATTGATTTTGATGAACTTTGATGATCAGACATGAACTAGCAGGTACATGACATGAGGGAAGTAGGGAGATAAGACCCTTCCGTCATAAGATCGATGCTTCTAATGGAATGCAGATGATCAAGTTGAATGAGACACCTAAAATGAAATGCAACAAAAGAGGTTTTGATCTCTGACGCAGGGCTGAACAGACCGACTCTAACATTGGCTCCAATGGGGATGGTAGCTCCTTGGAGGTGCCAAGAACTACAGATTCCTAGGAGAGTAGGCAGTGTCTTCATCCATTGGCCATGGAGTCTATTATTTCGAGAAGTCCACACAAGACTCTTGATTTAATATATTAACTGAAACTTGACTCAAACTGACTTAATTTTAAAATTAAAATGATTGAAAGACTGACTCGACACACTCAAACCAAAACTGAAATCATTCTTCAGAATTATAGCCTTCACTTCGGGCCCCAAACTGAAGAAAATATCACAGCACACAATTGCAACGAAACTGAAATAAAATGGTATATACAATGACAATGTAAATAGCAGAAAACCTCTCAGAAATGGTACCGCTTGAGCAGCCGATCATTGACCGGCCCTCCTGGACAACCGTCCCCATTCATTTCCTTCAGAAGAAAGGCATTCTGACCACGATATGCAACAATTTTAAAGGGTCCTTTCCAGAGATTTTCGAACTTACCATGTTTACCTTTTTCCTCATTCCTTGCATCCCACTTCAGCACCACATCATCCAAATGAAATTTATCCGCCTTTGCTTTTCTGTCATAAATTTTCTTAATTCGCTCCTACAGCTTGAACGTGTTTTGAAAAACTTCTTCTCTCGTCTGTTGCAAATGGATCATTTGATTTAGTCTTCTCTGCATATGATTGTCTTCATTGCCAGCCTCCTGAAGAAGTTTGACTACCGGAGCTGCGAGAGAGGTAGGAAACACTCTATCAACTCCATAGACTAGCTCAAAGGGAGACATACCAATGGATTTCTTCTGACTCACTCGATCTGCCCAAAGTGAATTGACCAACTTCTTATGCCAACTTTTCTTGTTTATTTCCAGCAACTTTTTAATGATGTTGACCAAAAATTTATTAGAAGACTCTGCCAATCCATTGCCTTGCGGATGATAGGCAGTTGAGTGTCCCAAAATGATTTTATACTTGTTACAAAACTCAATCATCGTTTTTGATTTGAAAGCTGCTGCGTTATCAGTGATTAACTTATTCGGGCAACCAAAACAAGACAAAATGTTATTCTCAAGGAATGAAATTATTACCGCATCCATAGCTTGTCTAGTGGGAATTGCTTCGATCCATTTTGTGAAATAATATTTTTCCGTGAGGATCCACCTATGCTGACCTGAAGAAGCGGGATGAATTTCACCAATGAAATCCAACCCCCACTGCTGAAAAGGGGCACTCACCTCGATGGGCTTAAGAGGCAAAGGCTGTAATTTCTGCCTTCCTTCAAAAATCTGACACTGATGATGGCTCTTGACAACCTTATATACATCAGCAAATAATGTCGGCCAATAGTAACCCGCTCTCAGAATTTTATTTGCCGTTGTTTTCCAAAAAAGGTGACCGCCACAATCTCCTTTATGGAAATCCCCCATGACCTGCTTCGCTTCTTCTCCCACCAAACAATTTAACAAAACACCACTGGGATCTTTCGAATAAAGTACAAAATTCAAAATACAAAACTTAGCAACCTTTAACTTGAGAGTTCTACTTTTGTTTCTAGCCATGCCGGGTGGTGGTGACAAATTCTGAAGCACATATACAATATCTGAATACCACGGAGAAAGAACAAATATTTTAGATACCTGAATTGACGAACCTTCCTCATTCTCATCGGACATAGCAATGATCAGATTGATGTCTAAGGCGTGCAAGTTCGATTCAGCCATTAACTTCGCCAATCCCTATCCTTTGACAAGCTTTGTGGGCTTTATCTCTACATCATACTCGAACAAAGCTGCAATCCACTTGCCTCGTCTTCCTTCCGAATCTATTTGCACTAAAACATCCTTGACAACAGCGTTAGGAACATAAGCCAAAATATGAGAATGCAGAATATATACCCGAAAATCTTTTAATGCTTTTACAAGGGCAAGGGGTTGTTTTTCAATGATGTTGTACTTCAAGGCTGCAACTTTGAAAGTTTAGCTGAAGAAAGCAATTGGACTTTCGTGCTCATATTTTTTCTGCATTAATACAACTGCGATAGTATGCTCCGAAGCAAATGAAAACAGTATAAAATCCTGAGTGTAATCTGGGCTGATTAGAACCGGAGCTGAAGAAAGAGCCAATTTTACTAGATTGAAAGATTTTACAGCCTCTTCCGTCCACTTCACTTGGATGTCCTTCTTAAGCATGTTTGTAATCTCTCTTAGGTGTTCAACAAGATTAGGCACAAAGCGGCGTAAAAAATTCATCTTACCATTAAAAGATTGTATCTCCTTCTTGTTCCGGGGAAGATCAATTTGCTGAATCGCCTCTACACATGCTGGATCAATACGAATGCCATCTTTTGAGATAATGTGTCCAAGTAGTTTGCCCTCATCCATGGCAAACAAGCTATTCTTTGGATTTAGCGACACACCATATTTTCTGCACTTTTGAAAGACAAATTTCAAATGATACATGTGTTCCTCATCTGAATTGGAAAACACTGTCAGATCATCAAGGTACACAACCAAAAATACATCCTTCTCATTTGCGAACGCCATACCCATTGCCCGCTGAAATGTGGCACCTGCCTTCCTCAAACCGAAAGGCATTTTAGCGTAATGAAAAGTCCCCCACGGAGTGGTGAACGCTGTTTTGTCTTGGTCATCTTCATGGACCAAATTTTGGTTATATCTAGAATAACCATCGAGTAGTGACATACGAGATGCTCCAACTACTCGCTGAAGTATATGATCCATTTTTGGCAAAGGATAATTATCCTTCAATGAAACTTTGTTGAGATTCCTAAAATCGATGCACAAACGAATCTCACCTGTCTTCTTTCATACGGGCACCAAATTAGAGATCCAATCAGAAAATCTGATGGGAACGATGATTCCTGACTTGTACAACCTGTTTACCTCCTTCTCAATTGATGGCAGCAGTTTTGGATTTAACCTTCTCAACTTCTGTCTGAAAGGTTTCTGATTAGGCTTGATGGGGATAGTGTGCTGAATTATATTGGTATCATATGTCTTCAAGTCAGAATAGTCCCAAGCAAACACATCTGCAAAGGATGACAATAAACTGATATATCTGGCCTTTATCTTCTGTGGCAATTCTTTGGACAGTTTTACCATTTTTGGATTTGCAGCTGTCCCAATATTCACCTCTTCAACTCCTTTCTTTGTTGGCTGCAATGTTGGTTTGCGGGCTACGTCATCTTGATCAAAGAGTTCTTCTAAAGGTATCAAGCCTTTAGGAATAATATTATCCTTTAGCTGCAACACTTCCATTTGATTGATCTGCACATCATCTTTACCATCATCATGTTCTACATCAATTGAGGTATCTTTGAACTTATCTTTGTTTTGCAGAAAATCATCAATCTCCTCGTCATCTTCGAAAACTTGCCAATATTTCTGATTGTCCGGGACAGTCGGACGATGTTTCACATGGATTTTGAATTTATCACTTGAGTTCATCGAAATCTTCAAATTACTCGCTGCCTTAGCAAGTGCATCTGCAATGCTATTTTGAATACGAGGCACACACGTCAAGGTATAATCTGAAAACAACTTCAAGATATCTAGGACTGCATTTCGGTAAGCCCGCATTCGAGGATATTTTGCTTGATATTTGCCTTTGACTTGCTTAATCACCAATTAAGAGTCGCCATATACAACAATCCTCCTAGCGTTCAACTTTCTTAGAATTTTTAGGCCAGTAATCAAAGCTTCCTACTCAGCATCATTGTTCGAACAATCAAAAGCTAGCTTGTAAGAACATACCCGAACATTACTAGGCACTTTGTTCAGAGCGGAAAAAGGACTGCGTACCCAAATACCAATTCCAGCACCATCCTTTCCCACTGCACCATCGAAATCCATGGTCCACAGACCATCTTTCTCTTCTTCTAAGTGCTGAAACTCTGTTAGCTCTGTTTTTACTGCTTGCTATCCATTATCTTTATCTGATTGCTCAACGGTATTTTGTTGTTCTTGTCCTTCTTTCTTCAAAAATTCTCTGAAATTCACTGCTATTTCTGAAATATCATCTTCTTCAACTAACTGACTATCTATATCATTGAAACTATCTGAATACAAAACAAAAGACTCTAAATCTGTATGTACATAATTAATCAGATGATTAATTGGTTTCTCCTTGCTTGTAATCATGTATTTCATTTTTTGTTCGTGATACATTTTCCTCATTTGGCCAAACACAAGAATCATTGCATAGGAGAAATCTAATTGTAATGTCCCTTTCAATTTTTCTCCCCAGGACCTGGAAAGAAGCATACCAAATCTGGGAGGAATGTCTGCCACAACAACATCCATCAAAACATTCTTCGTTGGAATCTGATCCAAACTTACAACCAAGTCTTTAATGAGCCCAATACAACTCACCCTGCTAGAATCAAATGAATAAAGATCATGGTGTTTCCTAGTGATGTCCAAACCCAACTTCTCCATGATAGCCTTCGACATAAGATTGTGGGAAGCACCGGAATCAAACATGGCATTATGCAACACAAACTCATGCAATCTTAGACTGATATAAAAAGGTGTCACATCACTATTTGGAGACTCACCATTCAATGCTGGTCCAAAAATCAGTTCAGGTTGATCATCTTCCACACTCACCATATCAGACATTGAGTCAAAATTCAAAATTTTAGAGACTTGACCTCTATAACTGTTGTTCCTCATTAGTTCAGTCAAGGGAATGGATACCTTTAATTTAGAGATTTAATTTTCTAAACGAAAAGCTAAAATATTTTCTACCTCTTTGGCTGGAACATCTTTTCTTTTAGCTTTATCCTTTGATACAATTGGCTGATTTACTCTTTCATTTGCTGGTGGAGACTTACTAGTAGTAGGATTAGCAATTTCTTTTCCTTTCTTTGGTACAACAGGTGACTCATTCTTAGATGTTGGAACTTCCTTTCTCTTCTGGATTGGATTGATGGGGATATTTTTGTTTCTAAGTGAATATTGATGCTTCTGGGTGGACAAAGCATTCATATAACCTCTCTGATACTCATTCGACTCTTCTTCAAGAGCTGTGTCATTCGCCAAGATAAAATCCTCATCCTTTTGTACAGCTAAATTTTCTGCATACTCATTATCTTCAGTGATAAAGGTGGGCATATCTTCAGGAGTAAAGAAGTGATTTTCTTCTCCTATTACATTATCATCATCATCAGATTCGGGACCAACAAAATTCTGCTGAAGAGGTGTCTTTACTTGCTGTTGTTGTGGTGCCGGTTCTTGTGCTCGCTGCTCACGTTGTTTGATCCTGAATTGTGGCTACTGCTGGCCACAAAAATTGGGATTCCAAAGCTGCGGTTCAGGCTTATCAAGTGTTAACCTTTCAATCATATTTTCTACCTTGCGGAGTACTTGGTCTGATGTAGTAGCTTCTTCCTTTATTGAGACTTTCTTCTCAGCTTTCAATCTAGCTCTCTTGTCATTCAAATTTGCCTCAACACTAACGGCAATTTTCTGCATTTCTTCTAAGGTATTCAGATCTCTCTCTCTCAATTGATATGCCATGTCCGGATCAAAACCATCCCGAAACTTAAGCAAAGCTAACTTTCTAGATGGCCTTAAATCATCAAGAATTGCATTATAAACCGCATTGAATCTAATACAGTAGTCTTGCACGGACTCACCAACATTCCGCTTGATCTTGGTATATTCAGAAGTGATTTGAAGAGGATCTTTCTTTACTTCCCAACAATCCAAGAACTGTCTTTGAAGCTCAGCTAATGTGGGAATACTTCTAGCTGCCAAAGCTCTGAACCATTTTCTTATCTCACCGCCGAAAGTTTGGACAAATAATCTCATGGTCACTTTCTCTGCATCAATTTCATGGAGATCGAAGAAATCGACCATTTTGCCTACATGCTGTTGAGTCGGAACACTCTGAGGAGTGCCATCAAACAATGGAATCTTACTCTGATAGTCAGCAGACATGTCATCCAAGTTCTGAGGTAATGCAAGAGGAGCAAATCGAGCAGCCATGGCTCTTGGCGGATTCGGTCTTGGGGATGTCGGAGGAGTGGGTGCAGATGATGTGTGAGGTGTATGAGGAGGGGTGTGCGGAGGAGAAGCAATTTTGGATGTAGAAGGAGTAGACGGAGGTTCCCGATGAACCTGCAATATGTGAGAAGTTCCTGATGAACATCTTATAATAACTTGCTAGTCCCATGAATGATATAACCCTATCCACATTTATAGGATTTGGCTACTCCATGGTTAGCTTTAATCTTTTCCGGGTCCACCACTATCCTCTCCTTGGAAACAACACGTCCCAAGTAATGAACTTCAGTCTCAAAGAAACTACACTTGTTGAGATTAGCATAAAACTCATGCTCTTTCAACAATCTCAACATCACTGCCAGGTGCTCTGCATGTTTTTCCTCATTCTTAGAATATATAAATATGCCATTAATGAACACTATCACAAACTTATCCAAATAGGAATGCAACACACTATTCATCAAACACATGAAAGTCACTGGAGCATTAGTAAAACCAAAAGGAATCACTACGAACTCATAACGCTCATACCTGGTATAGAATGTGGTCTTGTAAATATCTTCTTCATTATTGTGCACCTGATGATATCATGATCTCAAGTCAATCTTTGAGAACACTGTTGCTCCCTTCAATTGGTCAAATAAATCACCAATCTGCAGCAAATGATACCTATTCTTGATGGTCATCTTTTTCAACTGTCTCTAATCAATGCACATCCTAAGAGTACCATCCTTCTTCTTTACAAAAAAAAATAGTTCACCCCAAGGCAACACACTTGGCCTAATGTATCCCTTATCAAGCATTTCCTTAAGTTGTAACTTCAATTCCACTAATTCTGATTTGTTCATCATGTACGGTGCCTTTGATGTTGGTGTTGCTCCCGACATTAATTCAATAGAAAATTCCACATCCCAACGAGGAGAAAACTCTGAAATATATGTTGGAAACACATCCTAAAAATGCTGCAAAAAAATATACGTCTTCATAACTTCATCATCCTCAACATCTTTTCCTTTTTCACTAGAGATATGAACTAGAAACAATACACAACCTTTCATGTTACTGCGTTTTTCTTGCATAGCTATAACCATTCTCATTGATGTAGGATTTTTCTTGTCTTTCAAAATTCTTCTTTCTCCATCATCGTCTAGGCACTTAATAACCTTACCATAGCAATCTACCTTAGTCCCGTGAATATACAATCAATCCATGCCCAACAGTACACTGTGTGAACCTAAAGGAAACACATTTATATGTGCTGATGTAGACTTACCATTCAACTCAAATATACAAGCCCTCACTCAATGATGAAATCTTTTCTTGGTCCCTATAGTTAACTGCACCAACCAAGATTCTGCATGCACTTCTTTATTCAAGCAACACTTATCCACTAGGTATGGACTAATATAACTCTAGTTAGATCTAGGATCAATCAAAATAGAAACAACTTGATCACAAACCTTACCTTCCATCTCGATAATAGATGTATTATGATCAACCTACCTATTATCCTCTGCTGCATAAATCCGAGGAATACTCTGCCTAGCATACTCAACTGTATGTGCCTCCTAAGCATTGTAAATCTAAGGTCTACCACTATGATGTTGTCGACAATAGCTCCTGCGATGCTCTCCACCACAAGTCCAACACTGGAAAGCCTTCTTGTCATCGTCTTTTTTATGCTCATAAGGCTGAGACCCATGTCCCCTAGCAACTGCATTGAACTTCTTGTACGACATTGCATTCTCCTTGTTACCTACACTTGGAGGTCTTCCTCTCTTCTTATCCCACTTTCCTTTTGTCTTGTCATTCCCCTTCCAATCACGCTTAGGCTCAGACTTATGCTTAGACTACTCAAAACAATGTTTCAATTTTCCAATGACTGAGGCTCATCATACTCAATCCAATCTTTAAATGCTAAAGGAAATCCACTAATGAATCTTTGAACCTTCGTATTCTCATCCTTAAGATATAGGACATACCTCAATAGCTCCAAAAACTTAGTCATGTACTCTTCATCCTTCATAGAACCCATTTTCAGTTCATAGAACTCCTTAGCCTTTCCATCGTAATATCTCTTGGGACAAGTACTTCTTTCTGAAGAGTCTTT
Source organism: Pinus taeda (assembly GCA_000404065.3). Classification (NCBI taxonomy): domain Eukaryota; kingdom Viridiplantae; phylum Streptophyta; class Pinopsida; order Pinales; family Pinaceae; genus Pinus; species Pinus taeda. The sequence continues at coordinate 75,995 of APFE030788148.1, forward strand.
TAAACTCATGCCAACTCAACTCCTCTATCTTGGTGCCCCTGATACGCTTCACATCTTCCCACCAAATATCTCCTTTCACTTTGAGAACGAAAATATTTATCTTGACTTTTACATTCTCTGTATAATCACGCAGCTCGAAGAACTTCTTCATCCCAAGTAGTCATGCTTTTGCATCTTCTGGTCTCTCCACATCTCCTTCAAAAGTAGGAGGGTTAACTTTCTTGAAATCATTTGACAAGTATTGTTTCTCACTCCTCCTATGAGGATGATAGCGGTGATAATCATGATGTTTCTTTGATTTCTAACTAGAATAGAACACATAACAACTACCTGTCATGTTAGGTGTATCTAATCATCTACTACCTCTGACTATGTCATCCCTGTCCAACCTGTTCCCTCCATGAGACCTGCTACCATATGCCCCATTTGTCATTTCCTCCTGTTCATAACTGATTCTCAGCTGTCCATATCTTTGCAAATCTGATAAGCTCTGAAGGATCACTGCATTGACCTCTGCTTGATTTTCCTAAGCTTTGGCAAGTCTTTTGTGTGACTGAATTATCCTTTCATTATCTACCTTGCAACTTATGATCTCTACCTTTAGACTTCTTAGTGTATCCACTAAATTGGGAGAATACTCATCTCCTTCCTGCTTAGTTGATCTATAAAGAGAGTCATGTGAACTGTAATCCACTATTTTTCTCGTCATTTCTAATCTTTTTCTTCCTGCAAACATACCATGTTAGATAAAACAAATAGAAACATAATCAAACATACCTTAGTCTATTTTAGGGGAGGTTATCTCATATGCACAAATTAGTCCAGATTAGCACAATATACATGTATATATACATAATGACACTAACAGATCAACATCATAATATACCAACATCATCATAATGACACAACATTACAACAATGACCACCATAATGCATGCATAACAAAAATATCGACAACTAATATGCATGCATAACAATTAAGCCTACCCTTAAGTCCAGTGTTGCAACCTTGCTCTAATACAACCCTGTGGTATCAGATATCATCCAAATAGAACGAAACACACTCTGATACAACCTTGTAACTACCCCTACCACATTTACCCAATTTCATAAGCTCTCTAGGGTAAACATGAGACGAGTGTCACTATGACCTAACCTGACCTCCAAGTTTTAGTTATGGAAGTGGGGCCGACATACCAATAACTTACAAGCATCTCACAAGGACTATAGATTACTCAGGAGCTGGACAACCACCCTAAATGATCAATCCTTGAGCTAGAACCCTTTTTTCTAACCTAACACCCCAACCCCTTGCACAACAAGGCAAGAGTGCAGTTGTAGGCCTCCAACGCACGCATATACCTGCTCCCCTGCGGTTATGGCCTAATATTTCAGTTATGAGCATGCGGTTAAGAGATTCGTGCCACCTTTTTAGGCCAATTTCTAGACCGCTACCCAGAATTGCCTATAACTTTCCAGAATCATTATTTACATGATGGTAATGCCAAACATTCGAACTTGAAGCAAGAACTTGACCTAAACTACCTATAATCCATAACAAACATTTCGTCAAACATGTGGAAAACATGTAAGGTATAGGTCATGAATGCACCTATGATCATAAAATGATAGTCTTCATCTAAAAATCAACAAGAAGGCTTTAAGCCCTCTCTAGCTAGCTACAATAACACTTGTTAGTCCATGCATTCATCCACCAACCAATAACTTATTAAAATGTGTTAAGAGCCATAGATAGATTACATCATATAACCTGAAAATAGCCAACAAATAACCAATGTAGAAACCATGGCAACTCAGCCATAATATCACAAACATAATCACTACAAGTATTCATAAATCACAACAGGGAAATAACTCTTATTAATATATGAAAATACCAACCAAGTCAGGGACTTCCATGTACCACCCGACCATAAATTGGGATGAACCAAATCTCTCTTTCATCCAATCACCTCTGCACCATATTCCAAGCATGAATGTGGCATCTCATGGGTTAAACTGAAACAAAACAAACCAACGCTTCTAGAGGCCAAACCACATTAACCCTCAACCATATTGGTTCCACCTCTATGGTCTGGAAAGCACTAAGATCAACCAAATTGGTCTCTACCCAAGTCGTCCAAGGCTCTAGGAACTAGTAAATCAACCCACAACCTTCCAGGGTTCCAGAGTATTTGTTCCAACCGCGGCTCCAGGGGCTAGTAGCTCAACCCACTAAGGGCTCTAAAGCATTTGTTCCAACCAATGGCTTCGGGAACTAGTAACTCAACTCAAGTTGTTTCAGGGCTTCCAAAGTGTTTGTTCCAACTCACAACTATAAGGAACCTAAGCACCAATCAGAAAACAAGTGGAAAAACCCACAACACCATGGATATCTAGGAAATGGAAAGACAAGGCTAAAACCACTATCAATCTAGGTAAATCTCCATGCCAATGACAACACATGACCAAAGAATAACATGCATATACCATGCATCCAAAAATTAACAAAGAAATCATGCATGAAACTTGATACCTGCAAATCAATCCAACTGTAGCTATTGATCCATTGTTTCCTTGTGCTCCTTGCTTTCCTTTGATTTGTTTTTCCAAATCCAAGTGAATGCTAAAGTGCTTCAAGAATGCTCTAAGTGTGCAAGAGTATGAGAGAATGAAATGAGAGAGCCAAAAATGAATTTACAAAAGCAAAATTGACAAAACTGTGAATTGTTTCTCTTATGCCTTTTTATCATTGATCTACCTTTTTTCTTCATTTCCCTTCATTTTTCCTCTAATTTCCCTTGCATGCAAATTTGTATCTCTTCACCTTCCTTTTCTCCTATTTTCCTTTATTTTCATAAATAAATTCCAATTATTGCCTCTTTGCCTTTGCCAATGCCTTCGCTAATTTCCATAGCCATAATTAGTCACAAGTGATGCCCACTAAAGTGTTTATCCCAACATTCAGCTTGGAATACGTGTCCCATGACCTTGGTCTTGTTTTATTTACATGGAAAATCAACGAGGGCTGTTACAAAAAAAGATCATTTCGTTTGGTTGGCTGAAATTTCAAAGCCTATGTTGGAGGGTGGCTGGGGCATGATGGATATTGAAAATTTTGGTTGGGCCCTGAGGGTAAAAAGTTTGTGGAGGGCCTTATTTGGCTATGGAATTTTGTAGGACATCATTCAGGATAAATATCTAAAAATATATCTTTGGAGGCATGGATCAAAGGGAAGGCTCAATGTCCTATTTTGGCCTCATACATCTAGCTTGGAATGATGAAAATTGAAAAAATGGCTCATTGGACATCTATGGTGGCAGATTGGTGAGGGATCAAATGTGGAGAATGGTACGAACCCAATTATAGGTTTTAATGGAATCCACGTCTTGCCTATTTCTTTCATCTGCCATATTCGCAACTTGGGTATATATTATATCAACTAGATCTGGGTGACTTCAAGGCCTCTTTTTACATATCCTATTTGGGATTGTTCGAGTGACCTGGACCTATATAGGGAGTTGGCCAGGAGTTGGGACAATTACATACACAATATTATCATGTCAGATATTACTTTAAATGAGGGGGACATTTTCACATGCGCCAGGAAGATTGTTCAAGGTCAAATTCAGGTCAAAGATGCATACATGCTTACTTTTTGTCTGCAATAGTTGAATGGGGAATATGGTTGGTTTAACAAAATATGGTCCTAGGACCTTCCACTAAAAGTGAAGTGTTTTGGATGGTTAACTTGAAAAAACAAAATTATAACGTGGGATAATTTGTGTTGTCAGGGTTTTAAGGGGCTAGGAAGATGTATTTTATGCCAGCGGGCACAATAAGATGTAACACATATATTTATGAGTTGTCTCTTCTCGTTTTCCATTTGGACTTAAGTATTAAATAAATTTAAAAATATTGGCAACATGGGATCATTTTTCGGTGGAATTATGTCTAAGGGGGTGGATGCAGGAATACAAGGCTTACAAGACTCTTCCATTTTATATCATGCGGGGGATTTGGCATTGCGAGAATGCATGCATATTTGAAGACAAAGCGCTAGATATTTTTGGTACATGTGTGAAAATATGTGGTTATTTCATGTTGGCTAAGTGGAAAACACGAAAGATAGAGATATTTCCAACAAGTGAATTTATGGAGTAATTACCCTGTGGGTTTTTTTTATGGTGTTATTGATCATAATACATGCATATGTGTTGCCCACATTGTTATATGTATGGGAAATTATTTCCATTTCAGTTGGTTTGGAGGAGTTGGGTCCAATTCTATGACATAAATTATGGCTTTATGGGGTGTGCTATTTTGTGTGATATGGTTAACAATATAGAAAATTGAGATTTTTGGTGATTCAAAAGTGGTGATTGAATGGATTTTGAAGAATTCATCATTTGCGCCTCCATCTCTCTTTCTAGATGAAGAGAATAAGGTCATTGATGGTCCTCTTCAATGAGATTCACTTTGCTCATATATACAGGGAGCAAAATAGAGTGGTAGACACTATAACAAAGGTTGGACATCTACACAAGCCAAGAGAGATCAACTATGTATCCTACATCAATGGTTGTTTTCAAGAAGCTGGAATTATTCCTTTCTCTTAGTTTTGTTTTTGATGTTGTATATCAAACAATTTTATTTTTATTGTTTTAAGGTTAATGTAAAATCGAATGATGTTGCAGTTTTAGCACATATTTGGAGATGATGGGAAGGACATATGATTAATATGATAAGGGTATAAATTTCATTATAAGTATTTTTATTATGATGCATATGACACACACTCACGAATATGTAAAAAGTCTTTTAGCCTTAATATAAAGTCGGCTATTTTTTTTTCTTATTGAAAGACTAATAGACATATCATTGCAATGGACATATCATTAAATACATGAAATTTGTAATCAAGATTCAAATATATATCCATCATCATATTCAATGAATATATTTTTTTGATATATACCCATCATCATATTCAATGGACATATCATTATATACATAAGATTTGTAATCAAGATTCAAATATATTCAATGAATATATATTTTGATATATTTCCATCAAATGAACATATCATTGTATATATGTCCATTGAATGTATGTACTTGTAATCAAAATACAAATATTAAAATCTATAATCCAAATGTTTTATATTCAATGGATAATGGGATGAACAAATTTTGTTGTTGTAAGGAATCAATCCACTTTTCTCTAGAATCAATTAACTTTGACATGGATGGAGGGAATCTGTATTCAAGATAAGGTTATTCAGGGGAAGGATAACCACAAAGTTGGAATTGATTACTTTTGGATTTGGACTTGTTGACCACTCAAATTGCATTTGAATTTTTGTCAACCATTCCATGATCATAACATATGTCAAAAATCCAAACTTCATTAGATTTCATCTATTTCTTTTCTTCAGTCTATTGTACAAATTTTGCACCCTCCAAGAATATTGTAAAACTGATTCTAGTATGATGAAAATGAGTCATATAAAAGACCTAGGTAGCTTAGGACCATACTAACAATTGAGTTCACTCTAGGGAGTTTTTTTTCCTTAGCCCATTATTTGTGTTTTTCAACACTTACAATCAGTTGAGTTTTTCTCCCATATATACCCCAAAGCTAAAGTGTGGCTTGATGGTAGAGCCTTAGGTGAGTCCTAATCTCTATAATTAATATATATTACCATACTATATCATCTCTAAAATTTCACAGAATTTGGTTGAGTCTAAGCGTTGATTTTTAATTGTCAGAATTTCCTCATTCGGTGAGATTTCTATGTAATTCTTGATCTGAAATGTAATAAGTGTTGTCTATAGAAGTTGTAGGGGGTATGAGTAATCAAAATTTGACCTTTACACCTCAAATTTCTATCTAGACACACTTTGAAGGTGAAAAATAGGTCTTTACCCCTTAGAAACCCATTTTTCTAATATTTGGAAAAATGGACAAATAATTAGTCAAAGACTAGCTAGAAAATAAAATAAGAGAAAAATAAAATTCTCTCCAAGTAAAAATGTTAAAAAAATGAGATGAAAATTCCCAAATATTAAAGTCATGTCAAAATTTTGTGGGGATTCCATTTACCAAGAAGAAATGGCCCAAGGAAAAATTCGATGGTCTAGAAAAAAGGCCCATGTTTTTGTAAAATCATTTTTTTTTAAAAAAGATGGTCCATGATGGTTAATTCGAATGAGAGTTTTTTGAGAAAAGAAGGATAACAATATTTCTAGTGGTCCAAAACACTCGAGAGTCAAATATTTTTTGAATCCAACATCTCCTTTAAGAAAAAAAAAATTCATCCTAGAGATCTGTGTTGGCTCATCAAGGGTTCAATTTTTTTTGGATGAGATCTAGTCGTTAGCACTTGGATCTCGCTGTTTTCACTTGGAGAGGGGTCTCTCTCTCTCTCTTTTTATATTTAAGGAAGCTCCTAGTTCCTCATTGTAACATCAACATTAGTTGTAATCAAGCTCTTGGTTGGAAGCTTTGCTTTGTATTGAAATTTTTTCTGAGCTAATAATAAAGAAAGACCTCAGGGTCAAAGCTTTGCAGTGTTATTATTCTACATATATGGTAATACTTTTTTGATTTTTTTTGTTAATGCGCTACTGGTAAATAATTAAATTGTTATTTTCATTTGCCATATTTTGGATCTATTGACGTACAATTATTTTGCATTAATCTTTGGATTAGAGAACCACTCTAGATCTAGAAGTGCTAGTGGGTTTTCAGTTGAACCCCTAGTATTTTTTTTCATTATGCTATGTAATCACTTCTAGTTCTACCATTATCTTTCGAAAGTGTGTATAGATTTTATTTTTTTGAATCAGATCTCAAGCGTTTGGGGAAGTTTTGGGGAAGTTTTCGGTTGAACTAACCAACTCTCAAGGCATAGAAGTGGAAGAACCCACTTAGATCTCTCTTAAATGCTTATCATAAGACACATTTTTAAAGGGGGTTTCATTGCCATCACTTGTAATTTTTTTCATTAATAATTCAAATCTATCTATTTAAGCACTTTATTTGTTAAAGAGCTTATATTTTGCTACCTAAGAGTGGAATTGTCCTCACACTCTTTAGGCTAGTAGATTTGTAATATTTTTGTATATATTTCTAACCCATTTTGTACATATATTTCTCTTATAGATAGATCTTGTATATATCTTGGATTTCCTCTCTATTTTCTTGCAGATCTGAAGAAAGGATCAAGAGTTTGGCTTGAAAAAATTTCATAAATTTTTATTCTAGGTGGAAGCTTGAGGATCAAAGAGACAATTTTTTTTGTTTGAAGCTAGCACATGTTCCTTGATCAAACCATCTTCTCTCTCATGCACAAATCCTATACGACTAGGGTTGTAAGGGTTTTTTAAGATCATTTTTTTGAAGAGATTCATCTTTTGAAGCTTGGAAAATCAAATCAATTTTTTTTGAGGTCGTCTTCATTTTTTGAAGCCTTCTTCCTTAGCTGCAAGCATAGGAGAAGTTCCTCCCTTTCTCTTGAGTGAAAATCCTTGAAGGGTTTGAGTGATTTTTTTAGGAGAGATATAAGTAAATTTTGTAGAGAAGCATCACTAGAGGCTTGTAAAAATTCAAATATAATTTTTTTTGTGGAAATCGTTTACATTTAGATGCCTATCTCTCTAAGATGCAAGCAAAGGATAGGAAGCTCCTTGTTTCTTGTGTGAAATTCATCCTTCTTTGACGTCTAGCATTTCAAGCGAAATTTTCTTGGACGAATTCCATTGTAATTTAATCATAAAATTTGTAAATAATTTTCAATTTTTTTTAGCTCTTTGAGGAAGGGGTATCAAGCTCACTTAAGCTAATTTTTCTTGTAAACCTTCCTCTAATATCTAAACCCTCTCTTCTCTCAAAGGGGGCTTCAAATTTGTAATATAATAAAATAATTTTTTTCGTAAGGGAGCTTGGGGTTTCTTCCCCTTGGTATCCCTATCTCCTCATTTGGTAGAAGAGTCTCTTGGATAGCTAGTCTCTATCTTGTTTTCATTTCTTTTTCTAGCTTAGTCATTAGATTTGATCAATAACTTGTTTCATTTTGAATTTCTAGATTAGTTTTCTTGCTCTAGTTGCATTGGCGTTTCTAGATCTAGTTCTAATCTTATTTTGTAAGTAGCTTGAATCACTTGTCTTGATCTAATTCTCTTGTGCTCTTTGAATAATTTCATTAGCTACTTGATTTAATTCGCATTGGAATAACTTGATCTAATTGGCATCTCTATTGAAGTGGCTTTAGCTTCTTTAACTCATTATCATTTTGATCTAATTCATTTTGTTTCATTCAGAGATTTTCAGTTGCTTCATTGATCATTGGCATAAGCTAATCCACATTGATATCTAAATTTTTGCTCAAAGTAATAATTGCTAGTTTGATCATATAAGTGGAATGGTATCATGCTATTGATAAATCTTAAGATATTTCACTTTTGATGCATCTCATTCTAATTGTATCTCACTTGAAGCAATTAGCCTTTTTATCTCATTTGCATTTTAGATCTAGTTTAAATATTGCATTCTCTAAAATTTACCTCCAAGCATAACATTGGTTGATAGAAATTTAGGATAAACTTCCCTAATTGTCATTCAATTTACTAAATTTGAGTTTGGGTCAAAGGTTAAAATGTGTGGCCTCATAGTTCTCTTGTGTGTTACAACCCCAAGTTAAAGTTTCATGTAATAAAGGATATTAAAGGCAAAAATTAAAACCAAGGTCACGGGACACATATTCCACGTTGAATGTTGGGCAAACATTATTGTGGGAATCACTTGTGGTTTATTAATGGCTATGGAAATTTGCAAAGGCAAAGAGACAATAATTGAAAATTGTATGAAAATACAGGAAAATATGAGAAAATGAAGGTGAAGAGACACAAATGTGCATGCAAGGGAAATTAGAGGAAAAATAAAGGAAAATGAAGAAAAATGAAGAAAAATGAGACCTCAATGATAAAAAGGCATTAGAGAAACAATTCATGGTTTTTTCTTCAGTTTTAGCTTTGCTCTCTTACACTCTAGCACACTTAGAGCATTCTTGGAGCACTCTAGCACTCACTTGGATTCAGATAAAGACAAGCAAGAAAGCAAAGGACAAGTAAAGGAAATGAAGGGAGCACAAGAAAAAGGTTGGATCAAAAACTACAACAAGGATACATTGCAGATAACAAGTTCCATATGTGATTTCCATGTTGGTTTTTGGATGCATGATACATGCATGTGGTTCCTTGGTTATGTGTTGTAATTGGCATGGAGATTTACCTAGATTGACAATGGTTTTAGTCTTTCCTTGCCATTTCCTGAATAATCATGGTGTGATGGGATTCATTCTTGGTTGAGCTTTAGATTTCCATAAGGTTTTAGATCTGGTTGAGGTGTTCTCAGGAAAATTCCAAAGGTTGAGGGTAGTGATGGTTTTCTCCGAAATCCCTCGATAGGTGGGTGGAGACAGGAAAATTCCTCTAGGTATGGTGAAGGAATTCTGAGGCATCCAAGCTTGTTTGGTCTTGTGATCTTGGGACTGGTTTAGGTGATATCACGGTGGCTTGAGGGTGGAGGTGGTTTCACCTCTAGAGCCCCTTTTTGGTTATGTCTTGGTTTATCCCATGAGACCCCACATTCATGCTTGGAATATGGGACGGGGGTGATCGGTTGAAAGAGAGATTTGGTTAAGCCCAATATTTGGTCGAGTGGTACGTGGAAGTCCTTGACTTGGTTGGATTTTTCATATGTTAATATAAACTATTTTCCCTATTGTGGTTTATGAACACATGTACTGGTTATTATGTGATCTTATGGCTCATTTGTCATGGTTTCTATTCTGGTTATATGCTGGTTATATGCATGGTTCTATGATGTGCTCTAGTTATGGCTCTTGTTCACGATTTTATCAGTTATTGAAAGGTTGATGAATGCATGGGCTAAAAAGTGTTGTTGTAGCTAACTTAAGAGAGTATAGATCCTTTTGGGTGATTCTCATATGAGGATTAGAAGTTTATGATCAGATATGCATTCACGAACTATAGCTTCTATGCTTATCATATGTTTGACGAAATGATTATCATGTATTAGGAATGTATAGCTCAATATCTTGCTCAAGTTTTAAATGGTTGGCGTTGTTATCATATTATTTATGCTTCTGGAAAGTTATAGGTAATTATGGGTAGTGGTCTACAGGCTAGCCTGAAAAAGTGGCACAAATCTTGCAGCAGTTGGCATAGAATTGAGGAATTTGGGTCATAACTGCTGGTAGGAAGGATTATGAGTGCGGTTGGAGCCCCATAACCACATGCACAGTTTGCCAAGAGTGTGTTTGGGGTGTTAGACCAATGAAAAAGTAGTTACAACTCAGGATATAGCCTTCAGAGGTTGTGGACTGACTTCTGGGTGATCTAGTGCTCCTGAGAGGTATCAATAAGTTTTCGGTTTGTAGGTCCCACTTCCATAACTGGAACTTGGAGGTTGGGTCATGTCATAGTAGCCCTCATCTCATGTTTATCTTGGAGAGCTTATGAACGCGGTTAAATGTGGTAGGGGTTGTTAGAGGGTGGTATCAGAGCTTCCCGGTTTAAACACTTGGACTATATGGGCTAAATGCATATCGTTATGCATGCATTTTGATGGTTATGGTTATCATGCATGTGGTTATTATTGTATTTTTGTGTTATCATGCATGATGTTTATATGTTGATATCCTTATATATCTATATCATGCTAATTTGGATTGATTGTGAAGACCAAATAACCTCCCCTGAAATACATTGAGGTATGATTTTGATTATGATTTCTAAGTGGTTTATTTAACACGGAATATTGTAGGAAATAGAAAATCAAAGATGAAGAGAATAATGGTGGACTATAGTTCACATTAATCCCCTTACAAGCCTAATCCAAAATCAATGGAATGGGAAATATCATTCAAGCGAAAAGGAGAAGAGTATTCTCCTAATATAGAAGATACACTAAGGAGCTTAAGGGTAGATATCAAAAGTTTAAATGCAGACAATAACAGGTTGATTGAGGCAAAGGAAAAACTTGAAGAGCTCAAGAAAAACATGCAAAATTTAATGTAGTGATTCTACAGAGCCTTTCGAAGTTGTAGAAGTAAGGTCTGATGGGGATCAGTCATGGAGATAGGTAGGAGGAGAAGACTAATGGAATAGATGGTAGCAAGTCTAAGAGGAGACATAGGGTGGATAGGGAAGATACAATGAAGTGTGGAAGATTCTTGGATACACCTGATAGAGCACTGATACATATGAGTTTTATTCTAGTTCTTCTTCCAAGAGACATCATCATCATCACTACCAACACCATAGGAGGAGTGAGTACTTGCCAAAGGAGTTCAAGAAAGTCAAACCTCCTATTTTTGATGGGGAGATGAAGAAATCAGAAGATGTAGAAGCATGGTTTCTTGGGTCAAAAAAGTTCTTCAAATTACATGAATATTCAAAGAACATGAAATCCAAGATAGCTAACCTCTGTCTCAAAGGGAAAGCAATATCTGGTGGGAAGATGTGAAGAATGTCAGAGGCATTAGAGAAAATGATTTGATTTGGGATGAGTTGGAGAGACTCTTCAAGAAGAAGTACCTATTCAAAAGATATTATGACAATAGGGCTAAGGAGTTATATGAACTGAAGATGAGTTCTATGACCAATGATGAGTACATTAGTAGGTTCCTAGAGTTGTTAAGGTATGTGCCTTACGTCAAGGATGAGAAAGTGGAGATTCAAGGGTTCATCAACACCAGTAGCATTAAGAGACCGGATTGAGTTTGATGAGCCTATGGTGAAGTAAAATTATAAGTGCGGACACAAACAAATTCCTCTAGCCCGATGATGGGTCTAGCCACAACAGATACATTCTATGGAAGATTTCCTCAGGTTAGAACCAATTAAGAGGGCCTACCTCTTAGTACGCTTATCCCATTTGATGATGTCCTTGCTTGCTTTCTCCAACTATCTCTCTCTTCCTTCTTCAAGCACCTGAACCAAGTAAAGAACATCAAACAACAACCGTGATAGTAGACAAATTGTACTTCAACCTACTTAACAAGTCAAGAAACGTTAAGCCATGAATATGTAAGATGAAAAAACATGTAGGAAATCAATCGATAGTTGCATATATATTGATATCAAAGAGAGATTACAACCATTGTCTTGATGTTGCGGTTCTCCACTGACAAGACCAGGTTCCCCACCCACTTCTGCTAGTATTTCATGATAGCCTCAATCAACAATAATTTTAAGGCTCTTCCCTTTAGGCTTCACTCCAAACCAAATCACACTTCTCCCTCACACAACTAGATAGCTACAATTATGAATAGCTTGTTGTTTACTCCAAACCAAATCACACTTCTCCCTCACACAACTAGATAGCTACAATTATGAATAGCTTGTTGTTGACTCCAAACCATAATAGCACTAACACACCAACATTAACACTAGCCTGTGCTTAGGAAGAAGGGAGGTTTATATAGGATGAATGGATGGGAGATGGATCCTCTTCTCATGGGAGAAGGTCTTATCCCTTGACGTAGTTCCATCATTATAGTAGAAAGGAGCCCAAATTGACATCCTCGACCCCATCCAGCCAAACCATTTACCAGACTTATGTTACGAAGCTTCTAGAGTTGGAAACTTTGGCTCCTAATTAAAAAAACTTTCCATAACAGGACTAGCGTGACTGGAACACAACTTAGTCGCTCCGGTCGGCGCTAGGGATAATGCTAATTTCTACACATCGACACGGGGGAGACAAAGGCCATTTTCGTGGTTCTTGTAAACTGGACTAATCAGAAGCTTCAGGGCAAATGGTGCAAAAGGGAATTGATCTGATCATGAAGAGGGACACAATAGGAGTTTGTTCATGAAGGGAAAGCATGTGGGGTTCATTGTAGAGGTTCTCCAAGATCAAGGAATGGGGAGTACAGGGACAGTGAAAAAATGTTGTGTAACAGAGCCTCAACCAATGGAGGAAGCCATCAAGAAATTGAAGCATTGCTATGAGCATTCAAAGTGCAAGCTTGAGTTCAAGTGTGACTGGAAAGGGAATGATAAGACTAAAGGCAAATGGCCTAAGAAGTGGGGAAGATCTCTGGATGCAGACAATAAAGGGAATGTGGCTCCTTACAACAAGTTTAATGCAGTTGAGAAAGGACATCATGGGTCTCATTCAGGAGAGAAACAAAATAAAGGTAATGGTTGGGGACCATTGCAGTGTTGGATTTGTGGCAAATATGATTGAAAGAAGGGTTTTCCATTGTACCAGGGTGGGCGGACTCAGATCTACAATGATCAAGAGGTGTAGATAGTTGGGTATGTTGGTCAGAGCATTCCTTATATCTATGCAACACTTGATAAGAAGCAGGAAGATCACCATGCATCCATTATTGAGATGGAAAGTAAGCTCTGTGATTGAGTTGTTTCCATTTTAATTGATCCTGGATCTAATTATAGTTATGTTAGTCCTCAACTAGTGGATCAGTGTCATTTGAGTAAAGAAGTGCATGAAAAATCTTGGTTGGTGCAGTTGGCTATAGGGACCAAGAGAAAGGTTCATTATTGGGTGAGACCTTGTGCATTTGACCTAAATGGTATGCCTACATCAACACATATAAATGCGCTTCCTTTGGGATTGTATAGTCTTCTTTTGGGCATGGATTAGTTGTTCACTCACAGGACCAAGTTAGATTGTTACGAGAAGGCCATTGAGTGCCTAGATGATGATGGAGAAAGGAGAATCTTGTAGGGAAAAAAGAATCCTACATCAGTGAGAATGGTTATAACTACGTTGCAGGAAGGGGTGTGTATTGTTTGTAGTGCATATTTACAATGAAAAAGGGAAATATGTGGAGGATGAGGAAGTCTTGAATAGGTGGGCCTATTTTGCAGCAATTTCAGGATGTGTTTCTTGCAGAGATTTTAGAGTTATCGCCTCATAGGGAAGTGGATTTCTCTGTTGAGTTGGTACCAGGAGCAACACTAGCACTAAAGGCACCTTGCAAGATGAGCACTATGGAGTTGGTGGAATTGAAGTTGTAGCTTAATGACTATACGCTTAGATTGTGCATTGATTACATGCAGTTGAAAAAGGTGACGATTAAGAACATGTACCTATTTCCTCGGATTGATTATTTATTTGATGAACTGAAGGGAGCAACAGTATTCTCAAATATTGATTTGATATTAGGATATCATAAAGTGTGCATCAAATAAGAAGACATATACAAGACTGCATTTCGTACAAGGTATGGGCACTATGAGTTTGTGGTGGTTTCTTTTGATATTACCAATGCTCCAACCACCTTTTTGTGTTTGATGAACAATGTGTTGCATCCTTACTTGGACAAGTTTGTGATAGTGTTTATTGATGATATATTGATATACTCCAAGAATGAGGAGGAGAGTGTAGAGCACCTGGCAGCAATGTTGAGATTGTTGAGAGAGCATCAATTGTATGATAAGCTCAAAAAGTGTAGTTTATTTCAGTCTCAGATTCATTACTTCGGACATGTTGTCTCCAAGGAGGGGATAACAGTGGATCTGAAAAATATTAAAGCTATCATGGAGTGGCCAACTCCTAGGGATGTGGATGCAGTTATATCATTCATGGGACTATCAGGTTATTATAGGAAGTTCATCGAGAGGTTCTCAAGTATTGGTTATCCTATTACATCTTTGCAGAGAAAAGGGAAAAAGTTTGAATGGATTGAGGAGTGTGCAACTAGTTTTGAGTAGATGAAGCATTTGCTTACAAATGCTCCAGTTTTGAAGATTGTAGATCCTAATAAGGAGTTTTTGGTATGTACAAATGCTTGAAAGAAAGGGCTTGGTGGAGTCTCGATGCAGGAAGGATAGGTGGTATGCTATGAGTCAAGGAAGTTGAATGAGAACGAGCAGAACTATGTGACTCATGATCTTGAGTTAGCAACTATTATTCATGCATTGAAGATGTGGAGACATTATCTCCTTAGTAAGAGGTTTATTCTGATGAGTGATCATATTGGACCGAGCTAGTTGTTTGACCAACCCAATCTAAATTCTAGGAAAGCTATATGGTTGGCTACTCTCAGTGAGTTTAAATTTGAGATCATATACATTAAAGGTAAGGAGAATTAGGCTGTAGATGATCTCAGTAGGAGAGTGCAGGTAAATCATATTTTAGATGTGAGCTCTCATGGGATAGATTTGCATGATCATATCTTGCATGCAGGCTAACATGATGAGAGGTACCAGTAGTTGAAGTAGAGATTGCAGAAGCAGGGTGAAGGTGATAGGGATGAGGAGTATCACCTCACGGAAGATGGCTTGGTCAAATTCAGGAACAAGGTTTATGTGCTAGATAGTTGAAGAATATTATCTTGAGGGACTTTCATGTCAAGCCATATTCAAGCCACCCAGGATATCAAAAGACTTTGACATATGTTAAGAAGTTCTATCATTGTTTGAACTTGAAGAAGGAAGTGATTGAGTTTGTTGCTAGATGTTTGGATTGCTAGTAGGTGAAATATGAGTGTAAGCACCCAACTGGTCTATTACAGTCTATTCTGATTCTAGAATGGAAATGGGAAGTCATTTCCACACAATTTATTATAGGTTTTCAGAAGACATTGAGACAAAATGATTCCATCATGGTTGTGGTTGATAGGTTGAGCAAGGTGGCTCAGTTCATTGCAGTGAAGTCTACAAATTCAGCTAGTGAGGTAGCTCAGATCTTCATCAGGGAGATAGTGAGGTTGCATGGTGTTCCCAAGAAGATCATATTAGATAGAGATGCTAAGTTCACCTCCAGGTTTTGGAAGGAGTTTTTTGCAGGCTTAGGGATAGAGTTAGCTTTTAGCACGAGTTATCATCCATAAAAAAATGGATAGACAGAGAGGGTCAACATTATTCTTGAGGATATGTTGAGGATGTATGTCATGCATCATTAGAGGAAGCGGGAGAATTATATTCCATTGGTAGAGTTTTCATATAATAATGGGTATCAGGAATCCTTGAATATGAGTCCATTTGAGGCTCTTTATGAGCGGAGTTGTAATACTCCTATCAACTGGAGTGATCTAGTGAACAGGGTGTTGATTGGACAGAATATGTTGTCTAAGATGGAGCAGGAGATGCAGGTTATCGAAAGGAATATAAAGGAAAGATAGGACAAGTAAGAGACTTATGTAGATCAATATAGGGCATTCAATGAGTTTTAGGTTGGGGAGCATGTGTACTTATGCTTCAAGCCCAAGAGGAACTCCTTGAGGATTGGGTCATGTGACAAGTTGGAACCTCGATATTGCGAGCCTTTTGATATCCTTGAGAGGATTGGACCAGTGGCCTACAGACTTGCACTGCTGCCAACAATGAAAGTCCATGATGTTTTCCATTTTTCATTTCTTAGGAGATATGTGCACAATTTTGATTGGTTTGTATTGCAGGTGGAACCAGAGGGAGGGTTCCAGCTAGAGCCACAATGAATTCTACAACATAAACAATTCATTCTTTGGAATAGAGCAATAAAGCAAGTTAAAGTGTGTTATGTAACCATATCATAAAATAGAAGAAGAAATAGATCAATGACTTCAAAATAATCCTCTTCGAGGGGGAAACCTCCATTTACATCACATAAATGAACAATTCTTGGATGATATAAATGACAAGACCTCCATGGTATATATAGGAGTCTAATGGGTCACAATATAACTAGGGCCTACATAACAATAATAATGTAAGGACAAAATAATAGCAATAGTGGGCTTCTATGGGGCATAAAAATAATAATATGGGGGCTACATGGGCACAACAATAAAAATAAGAGGTTGCACTAACAATAACTTTAAAGGGGATACACTAGTATTATAGGGACCTAACATGCCCCTCTCATTCAAAGAAAGTGTTGTCTTCAACGCTTGAGTTGTTTTAGATACTTTTACATAAAATTCTCATCCTCACATGTGGAATCTTCAATGAGTAAGTTCTTCCACTTAATGAGATACTCTGAAATTGATCGATTTTGTAGTTGTCAGGTTCTTGTTTCCATGACTACTTCAGGCTCCAATGTGAGTTTTCCTTCTTCATCAAGTTCTGGCAATATTGCTTGAACTAGGAGGTTGTCACTGATAAACTTCTTTAAGCATGAAACATGGAAAACTAGGTGTACTCGGGAAGATGTAGGCAACTCCAATTTGTATGCCATAATACCAATCTTTTGCAACACCTTGTAAGGACCATAGTACTTGAGTGGTAATTTATTATCCTTCTTAGCTTGCTTGAGGGACATTTGTTTGTATGGTTGTAGCCATAAATATACCTAGCTGGATACATAAAAAATTCTTTCACTGTGATGTTGATCAGCCTATTGTTTCATTCCATTTGTGCCAAATTGAGGTTATCATTTAAGAGTTGGAGAACTTGTTGTTGATTCTCAATGTGATCTTCCAATGCTTTAACCTTGTAGTTTCCTCTTAAAGATGATGTGATGGAAGGTGGATGATATCCACAAAGTGCCATAAATGGGGTCATTTTTGCTATAATATGGAAGGAAGTGTTATACCACCATTCAACCAAAGGTAACCACTTGACCCATTGTGTTTGTTTATCAGATAAAAATCAACGAAGGTATCCTTCCAAACATTTGTTCACTATGTCAATTTTCCCACCAAATTGAGGATGATAAGATGAGGTATGAGCTAATTGAGTACCAAGATAAGAAAATAATTCCGTCCAAATTTTTCCAGTGAAAATGGGATCTCTGTCACTTACAATAATCTTTGGGTTTCCATGTAGATTTTGAGTTGTTTTCATAAATGCAGTAGCCATTGTACTGAATTTAAAAGGATGAGATAATGCACAAAAGTGTGCATATTTGGTAAATCTATCAACTACCACCATGATGAAACTTTTTCCTTCAAACTTAGGTAAAATTGTGATAAAATCCATTGAGACCTCCTCCCACCACTAACTTGGAATGGCTTAAGGTTGTAATAGACCTGGGGTCTTCAATGTCTCAACTTTATTTTGTTGGAAAACTAAACATTCCACCAAAAACTTCTGAATATCAGATTTAAGGCCATCCCAAAAAAATTCCTTCGTGACCCTATGGCAGGTTTTTAAAAATTCCGAGTGCCCCCTGAAGGGGGAGGTGTGCAATTCCAAAGGAATATTTTGTTTGAGTTGGGAATTATTACAGAGATACAAGCGATCTTTGTACCATAATGAATCATTTTTCCATATAAATGTATCAAATGTACTAGGATCTTACCGCAACTTTTGAATGAGTGTCCATGCCTCTTTTTCATTCTTCCATTCATCGCCTACTTCAGTTATCCAATCAGGTTAGATAATGGAAATAACACAGAGAAATGCTTCCACATCCTCATCCTTTCTTGAGAGTGCATCTGCAACAATATTTTTCCTCCCTTTTTTGCAGATGATTTCAAAGTCATAACCCAACATCTTGGGGACCCATTTTTTTTTCTTCTCTTCTAATGATAACCTTTGTTCCAAAAAGTTTTTAAGACTATCGTGATCTTCTTTTACCTTGAAGTGTCTTCCCATTAGGTAAGGTCGTCATTGCTTTAGTGCATGTAGTATTGCCAACATTTCCTCTATCATAAATAGGTTTGTGTAAATATTTTCCCTTGACTGGATGACTTTCAAAAGAAACGGGTCTTCCTTCTTGAATTAAAACAACACCAATTCCATTTCCTAAGGCATCACATTTCACAATAAAGGTTTTTGTGAAGTTTGGTGTAGCTAAGACCAATGCTTGGGACATTGTCTCTTTAAGATGTTCAAAGGCCCTAGTTGCTTCTAGAGTCCAAGAAAATTTATCTTCCTTTAGTAATGTTGTTAGAGTCAATGCTATTCTCCCATAATTTTTAACAAACTTGCGATAATACCCTGTCAACATGAGAAATCCTCAAATATGCTTTAGGGTTGTAGGGATTTTCCATTCCTTAATGGATTTAATTTTGTTAGGGTCTACCTTAACACCCTCATGAGATAAAATATGACCCAAAGATCCCACCTCTTGTACTCCAAAGAAACATTTGGAGTTTTTTTCATATAATTGTTTCTCCTCCAATAGTTTGAGCACCTTGTCAACATGTTGAACATGATCCTTCCAAGACTTGCTATAAATTAGTTTATCATAAAAAATTACTAACACAAATTTTCTAAGGGTATGAAAATGGAACTCATCAAACCTTGAAATGTGGAAGGTGCATTAGGAAGGTAAAAAGGCATGAACAAAAATTCATAATGACCTTCATGAGTTCTGAAAGTTGTTTTCAGAATGCCTTCAGTCTTCATTCTAATTTGATGATATCCTCAATGAAGATCCATCTTAGTGAAGTAAATTTCTGCACGTAATTCATCCAATAATTCATCAATGATAGGAACGGGAAATTTATCTTTATAAATTATTAGTGAGATTGTTGAACTACCTATAATCTAGACACACACACCATGATCCATCCTTCTTGTGCACCAATACTACTAGAGCAAAGAAACAACTTTGAATAGGTTCAATTATACCAACCTCTAGCATTTTTGAAACCTTACATTCAATTTCACTCTTTTGGGCATAAGGATATTTATAAGGTCTAATGTTCAGAGGAACAATTCCTTGAATCAAGTGAATAACATGATCATAATCACAAATAGGTGGGAGGCCTTTGTTAGTCTCAAATACCTTGGAATGGTTTTCTAAGACTTTTTGGAGATTTGGAGAAATAGATGATTGCGATGCTTTAACCTCTAGTGAGCATAATTGTGCAATTACACCACATTGTTATTTCTTCAAAATCTTTGCCATGCTATTAGAGTTGATTATTTTCCTTGGATTCCCTGCGACACCCCTTAATTCAATTTCCTTTCCTTCCCAAAAATACTTCAAGAAAAGTTCTTGAAAATTAAAAACTATCATCCCCAAAGATTGTAACCATTGGACTCCTAGTACACCATCAACACCACCCATTGGAATGGAAAGCATTGGACTATTCAGTACATATTTCCCCATGGTTAGCTTTATATTATGACACTTTCCAGAGCAATTTATAGTTTCTCCATTTGAAACTATCACTTGACACTCTTGTGTTGGATATAGAAAGCAATTTAATTCCTTGGCTATCTTACAATGAATAAAATTATGGGTACTACCCGAATCAATCAACACTATTACATTTTTATTCTTGATATATCCTTTTATCTCGAGAGTTTGAGGAGTAGTAATTCTCACCAATGCATTACAAGATATGGTCAGATTCATTTCTTCTTTCTTTGTGGTTGGTCCCTGGTGTATATCCTCTTATTTTGATGTTTCTTGTTTCTTTTATTCCTCCTCTTCACAATCTATGTAAAATAATTTCTTCTCAATACAATTATGAACTTTAGTGTACTTGCTATCACAACTATAACAAATCCCTTTTGCTCTTTTTCCCTCCTATTTTTATGGTATCAACCTTTCAGGTTATGGAAGACTAGGAGAAACAACACTTCCATCTTTATAGTTGTGAGTGGTAGACTTCATTGTTGCCATAATTTTGCTTTCAACTTTTCTTTCCACCTTGAATTCCTTCTCTAATAAATCAAGTTCCCAAAGATGAACCTTAGGTTGTATGTTATCCTTTAAAGTCCATATGAAGACATCAATCCTATGCTCCTCTAGAATATCAATTACCCTTATATTCAATTTTTGGAAGTCCTTAATGTGTTCTTCCATTGAATCCTTTTGTTTGAGTCTTATCAATTGGCTAAACAAGGTGTTTATATTGGTATCCTCATAATTTTCTATCATTTCCTCCATAAAAATTGACCATGTGACAAGTGGTTTATGAGAACAAATCCATCGATACCATACAAATTGATTAGGTTCTAAATATAAAGATGCAATGTGTATATTTTGTGTGTGTTGCACATCATGTAGATCAAAATATTTCTCCATCTGTAGTATCCATGTTACCAGATCCTTTCCATCAAACTTCTTCATATCGATTTTTGAAATGTGGTGGTTCTTAAACCCCACATTGGAGTCTATAAAAACATAATTTATATTCCTTTTGTCCTCATCATGATTTTTATGGATTACTTTGTCACCATTGCGAAGTCTTTCTTGCAACAACTTTGTCAACCCTTCCAAATTGACATTCATCGTGTCCATGTCTACTTTAAAAGCCTCCACATTGCCTTTTATTTTTGCTTCTAAACCATCCATCTTAGATTCCAATTCAATTTTGGTTACTCTTTGCGAGAGAAAAATTTGTTGCACTTGGTCTTGTAATTTTGATATATCATGTTGCATTTCTTCCTCTTCTTCATGCAACATAGTAGATATTTCTAGTTGCTTACTATGTGTATCCATTTTTTTTTGTTTCAAGGAATTTTGGAATTAAACAATGATATATATGCTTCACTATGCCCTTTGAATCACTTAAAAATTATTTTTTAAACAAAAGTTATGCAAAAAAAAATACACACGTTTTTGTTGTTTTAGTATACCGATATTGAAATTGCTATATCTATGCAATTTCAACCTCCCAAGGTTTGAAATTCATTCCTGTGGTAGCCTTATGAGTCTTGTTTCCAATGCCCCAAGTCAAACCAATATTGGATTCTTCAAGGTAAAGTTATGCCAAATCTCTCACGATGACCCGATTATGGACTAGTTTAGTAGAGCAAACTTTTATGGAATGACACATGTCATTGTTTCAAGCTTTGACCCTGAAATTGATACACAAGAAACTACAGTCCATTCACTTTCCATAAATTTTTATGATATTCAAATTCGATATTTTAAGAGAAAGTTTTGACTATGTTCCGTAGGTCACCTGTTTGAGACTGAATTCTGGAGCATGTAGAAACCCTAACTTCTTTGGACCACATCTCATAAAATATAGTTAACCAAGATCTATAATTTCTACACGAAGTTCATCAAGGTTTAGGATCTATGAATGTGCTGGGGATATGGCTAATCATATGCGAACACTATATCCTTAACTATTGGTCAATTGAAGCAAATGAATTTTGGTATTATATATATATATATATATATATATATATATAGTTGTTGTAAATACCACAATGAGCTTTGTTGTTCAGCGATATGTCATTGTAAATACTGCATCGAGCTATGTTATAAATATTCATAGATAGTATATTGTGTTTTCAATGGTTTGTTGGTCATAGGTGTCATAGAACATTGAGTACGGTGTTCTCCCAAGGGGGAGGGGTTTGTAACAACCTCAGGTTAATGTTTCATGTAATAAAGGATATTAAAGGAAAAAAGTAAAACCAAGGTCATAGGACACATATTCCAAGATTAATGTTGGGAAAACATTATAGTGGGCATCACTCGTAGTTTATTAATGGCTATGGAAATTGACAAAGGCATCGACAAAGATAAAGAGGCAATAATTGGAATTTAATTATGAAAATAAAGGAAATAGGAGAAAAGGAAAGTGAAGAGATGCAAAGGTGCATGCAAGGGAAATTAAAGGAAAAGTGAAGGAAAATGAAGAAAAAGAAAACCTCAATGATAAAAAGGAATCAAAGAAATAGTTCATGGCTTTTTGTCAGTTTTAGCTTTGCTCTCTTACACTCTAGCACACTTAGAGAATTGTTGGAGCACTCTAGCATTCACTTGGATTTGGAGAAATGCAAGTAAGCAAGAAAAGGACAAGCAAAGGAAATCAAGGGAACACAAGAAGAAGGTTGGATCAACAACTACAACAAGGATACATTGGAGGTAACAAGTTGCATGTGTGATTTCCTTGTTGGTTTTTGGATGCATGATACATGCATGTGGTTCCTTTGTTATGTGTTGTCATTGACATGGATATTTTCTTGGATTGAAAATGGTTTCAACCTTTCCTTTCCATTTCTTGGATAAACATGGTGTGATGGGATTCATTCTTGGTTGAGATTTGGATTGTCCAAAGGTTTTGGATCCAGTTTAGGTGGTCTCAGGAAAATCCCAAGGATTGGGGTGGAGATGGTTTTCTCCGGGAAGCCCTCAACAGGTGGATGGAGACAGGAAAATTCCTCTGGGTATGGTGAATGAATTCTAAGGCATCCAATTTTGTTTGGTTTTATGAACTCAAAACTTATTTAGGTATGATCACAGTATCTTGAGGGTGGAGGTGGTTTAACCTCTAGAGTCCATTTTTTATTAAGTCTTGGTTTATCCCATGAGATCCCACATTCATGCTTGGAATATGAGATGGGAGTGATTGGCTGAAAGAGAGATTTGGTTTAGCCTAATATATGTTTGGGTGGTATTTGGAAGTCCCTCACTTGGTTGGATTTTTCATATTTTAATATAATTTATTTTCCCTATTGTGGTTTATGAGCACATGTACTAGTTATTATGTGATCTTATGGCTGATTTGTCATGGTTTCTATTCTAGTTATATGCATGGTTCTACGATGTGCTCTAGTTATGGCTCTTTTTCATGATTTGATAAGTTGTTTAATGGTTGATGTTTGCATGGGATAACAAGTATTGTTGTAGATAGCTTGAGAGGGTATAGAGCCTTCTTGGTTATTCTCATATGATGAATACAAGTTTATGATGAAATATGCATTCACTACCTATAGCTTCTATGTTTATCATATGTTTGACGAAGTGAGTATCATGTATTAGGCATGTATAGGTCAAGATATTGCTCAAGTTCTATATGGTTGGCATTGTTACCATCTTAGTTATGCTTCTAGAATGTTGTAAGTAGTGGTCTGGAGGCTAGCCTAAAAGAGTGGCACAAATATCACAATTGTTGGGACAAAACTGAGGAATTTGGGTCATAACCATTGGTAGGCAGGATTATGGGTGTGGTTGGAGCCCCATAACCACATACACAATGTGTCAAGGGTGCGGTTGGGATGTTAGGTCTGTGAAAAAGCAGTTCCAGTTCAGAATCTGGTCATTAGAGATTGTGGATTGATTTCTGGGTGATCTAGTGCTCCTGAGAGGTATCAATAAGTTTTTGGTTTATAGGCCCCACTTCCATAACTTGAACTTGGAGGTCGAGTCATGTCATAGTAGCACTCATCTCATGTTTACCTTGGGGAGCTTGTGAAAGTGGGTAAATGTGGGAGGGGTCGTTACATTGTGGTTGAGTCCCTTGTAGGAATAAAGGTACAAATGTTGCATTGAAGTACTAAGGGGGTATCATTAATGATTCCTTAGCCTTCTCACTTATTCCTTCGTGCAACTACCCACTAGTCCTTACCAAGTTGAAGGAGTTGAGGGGAAGCCTCACCTTAGTTTAGGCATATAATAAAATCTACCGAGACCACTTGGTCACACACACCCACTAATAACATTGTCTCATATTGCATTCAATTGGTTATTGTGCAATTGGGATTGTGAACTAATCATTTGCTCGCAAGTTTTCGTTTAATATCGTCGTAATTGTTTATTTCAAATTTATGCTCATTGTATTTTATTGATTGTATCATATTGGGGTGTCTCTCTTTAAGTACAAGCTTTCTTCCCTTGAAAATTCTATTTTAAAATCTTGTTGCTAATATCTGTAAATTGTTTATAATGAATTGTGGTTTTAGATCACTAATGCTTATCTTGCAACATTGATATTCTTGTAATTTGAAAGATCATTTTTCAATTGCAAGTATCATAATTTCTTATCGAGCATATTGTTTCTTGCAAGTTATCCCTAAATACATTGGTCTCTCATACTTTATCTTGTAGGATATCTTGTTGATTTCATTGAATTTGTCTTATTGATGTTTACATGCTCATAAAAATTCATAATCGCTAATTAATCTCTAAATTCAAGTTATATTGAATGGTGATTGCCTTGCCTAATATCTCCTAGGCCTTGTTATCCTTTACAAGATTTCTTTTAGTGTTATCTTTAGGTACTACCCCCCTTAGCTTAGCTAGGATAGAGATTAAATGAGGAGAGTTGGGAATTGGGGACAACCCCTTCTCTGAGCATTGCGCCTTTAAGGACACACCTAGTGGAATTGAGGACTTTTCCTACATTAATCTAGGTGTGCATCTTAGGCGACAACAATACTCATTGATTTCTACGTTTGTACTCTTCTTATGTTGGTGAAGTTGAAATCGATCAACTGTATTCTATGTTTGTTTGGCGTACACAATGTAACAAAATTTGTGTTCAAGATAATGATATTTGTAATTCACCTTCTCAACAAACAAAGAAGATTGAGAGGACCCATCAATTTTCTATGTTTGTACTCTTCTTATGTTGGTGAAGTTGAAATTGATCCAGTGTATTTTATGTTTTTTGGACTTTCTATGTTTGTTGTACAAAATGTAAGTACTCTTTTTATGTTGGTGAAGTTGAAATTGATCCACTGTATTTTATGTTTGCTATACTTTCTATGTTTCTCATACAAAATATAATAATTTATTGGACAAAATCTACTATGGAGATAAATATATTTACAATTCATCTTAATCAAGAAAAAAGATCGAAAATAGAGATATTTACAATTCATGTTCTTTGATATAAATACACACAAAGAAAATTGTTGTACATATTGAGTGGGTTTATATTTCATGTTCCTTGATATAGATGCAAACAAACATGGAAAGACAAATGTTCTACATAGTGAGTGGGTGTTTGTTGGGCAGAATCTGTAATAGAGATAAAGATATTAGCATTCCATGTCCCTCAATATGATGCAAATAAATTTCCAAACAAACATGAGAGGAAAATTGTTGTGCGTAGTGAAAGGGTACATGGATACTAGAATTAGAATGCAATAAGAGTGAGTTAATTGTGTACTCTTGTAATCAAAGACAATAAGAGGAAACAAAATCAAAATGAGATAGAGTGCCTTGGGAATGCAATATGATTGAGATTCTCTCATCAAGAAAGAGTCATCAAAGATGAAGGGAACATAATCGAAATGAGATAGAATGTAGTTGAAATGCAGTAGAATTGAGATGGCGTCATCAATAGAGAAGAGTAATGCAATGGGAACAAGTATGAGATGATGTCGTCAGAAACAAGAATGAGATGATGTCATTAGGATAGAATGGGCTAGAAGAGAAAGATGATTAAGATAAACATTTAATACTAGAATAATGTAATGAAGAGGAATACCGGATAATAAAAGTGTTGTCTGTTGGACGGATAACGAATGAGATAATACAAGTGGGTTATTGGTGAAGTGGAGATAAAGATATATTTGATGAAAACTAGCATCAAAATTGGAATGAGATAAAATAATAGAGGAGGAGGATTGGAATAATTCAACACTAACTATTGGGTTAAAATAAGATGTGAGGCGATAGGAAAGGAAGATTGAGATTGAGATAACAGATGAAGAAGAGGAAGAGGAGTTAAATAGAAATTAGGTGATAATACTAACAAATAGTGCAAGGGGTATTAATTTTATATAGTACGGGGTATTGATGTCATCTAGTTATAAGAATAGATTAGGAGTGAGATAAGGAATTCAATAAGAATGAGAAAGATTGCAATGGAAAAGTGATTGCATAGAAAGAGAGATGGGAGGAAAGATTAAGTAAATACAGATAGGACAGAAAGGCAATAGGAATGTGAAAATGAATTTAATAAGATAAGATTGAGAAAGGTCAAACTAGAAAGAGATGGAGGAGGAAGATGGAGAAGTAGTTAGAGTGTTAGACTGGAAAAAATAGGCATAAGAGGAAGAAAGAGAAGTTAGAGATTCTTGAAGAGGAAGATGGAGAAATTAAAAAGTCAGATTGGACATAAATAGAAGGATGAGGAAGTTGGAGAGGAAGTTAGCTTAGTGCCAAAATTGACAAAACAAGAAGTAGAGAAGATTAAGATGGAGAAAGATGGATATGTAGGAAAGTTTGGATTCTACAAGAAAGATGGAAATGTAGGAGAGTTTGGATTCAAAAAAATGTAGATGTAGGAGAGTTTGGATACTATACAAAAAAATATGGAAATGTAGGAGAGTTTGGATTCGACAAAATGAAGATGTATGAGAACTTGGATTCTACAAAAAAATGTAGGGGAGGAGGAAGATGAAGAGGAAGTTAGTTAGAGCCAGTGAACACAATTGTAGAGAAGATTTAGATGCATGAGAAAGATGCAGATGTACAAGAGTTTGGATTCAACAAAAAAGAGATATGAAAAATTAAGATGAAGGAGAAATATGTAGATGTACAAGAGTTTGGATTTGGCAAAAAATATGCACGTAAAATTGAGATGTAAGAGAGAGATGGAGATGTGGAAGAGATTTTGAGAAGTTGGCTAATTTGATTAGACCATTTGAGTTGAGTATTGAACCCCAATACAACTACAATTATCCCTGGCAACTCCAACTCTAATATCTAACCCTAGTGCAACCACAATCAACATTGGCAATTGACTGCTACCGAGCAATGGGCCAACTCATAATGTTGAAACTAGGGGCTATTGTCAGACTAACAATCTTGTGGTTAAATGAATATGCAACATCAAAATTAAAATTACTGAAGGGCTTCAGAATTATCGAGAGTAAGCTAGGCACTAAACATCACATGCAAGAGACTAATACCACTCTCAGAAAACCAAAAGTAGTGACAACATCTGGGCCCTTGAATTCTGTAGTCTACTCATGTTCTAATCTCCCATTCGTTTGCCTGGTCACAGATTCATTGACAACAAAAACATAAATAACAGTATTACCATTGATAATGAGCTGCCCTTTGTTACTTTAGTTCGCCAAGCTCACATTCGGGATTGGCAGGCTGCCAAAGTTCCCAACAAATTTAAGTGCACACCTTGTTCTAGCTTGACAACCTCCCAAAAAACTAGCCAAGACTTTCTATCAAAGGAAACATATGAACTCTCAACTGGGATGCGGCACAAGCGGAGTTGTCGCTCCCCTCTTTAGATACGATTAGCATCCGAAAGAACAAATGGTAATAATGTTGCATGCACAAGGGTGGACATGCCACCCCACCATTTAATATAATTCATTCTTTAGGTTGTCAGGTTCAACAACCCAAGTCGTCAGTCTCCTCGAACCACACCTCCATCGAGGAATAATTTTGTGCATAGTTGTGGGTATCGATCAAAATGAATTTTTCATTGTGAAATTTTCAACTCTCGAACAAGCTTATTGTAGGTTTTGCAAGATTATGAATCCAATAGAATTGATGAAATTTGAACACAAGTTCCATACACACAAAAACACTCACTAAGGATTCATCCTTATCAATCATGAATGAAGTTGTAGAAACTATTTTGAATGAAGTTGTATGACCACTCATTGAAAATCTCCACCTATTCTTTATGGTTTGTAAAATATGGCATCTCGATCGGACATCATATGGGAAAGTCACAAGTTTTCTAACTGAAAATTAATCAAGTTGCATCAAAACTTGCTTTGACTTATCACCCAAAAAGATGATTTGTGATACATGGAATATCACATAAAAAAAAATGTGTGTGATGCATGTTGCACAAAAATATCTCATGGGACGCTATTTCACACCATAAAAGAACCTTGTGAGATATAACTACCAAAAAAGAAAGAGAAAAAGAAAAAGAAAAAGAAAAAGAAAAAGGAAGAGTAATGTGATACATTTCACTTCCTTAAAAAGTCCATGCAATAGGTTTTGAGTGAATATAAAAAATAAAAAATGAAAGTGTGAATATGACAGGGGTGAAGTGAATAAGTTAAAAGGAAATGTAGGTTTATGGTAAAGGAGAAGGGGATGACAAGGTGGACTAAAAGGAGACAAAGCTTAGATAAGGTGGATAATAAGACAAATGGGTCTCATGAAAAGAAACACTTAAAGGTCAGTGATTGGTTGAGGTGGCATATGAGGTATACACATCATATAAAAGGGTTTTATACCATATATTAAACCCAATTCCAAAACAAGTATGGACCCTTTTTTAAAATTTATGTATCACTCCATTTCAAAATCATCCTCAAACATGTATCATCCATCGCATAAAACCTTATGGGTCATGTATAAGCCCCACATAAAATCTTTTTTCTTTGACATATTGAGCTCAAATAAAAATCATGCACCTCATCTAGTCTTCTGAAACATTTCACATCCAAAATCAAATTCATGTGCTATACCATGAGGAGTACATAAATCATGTTTTTAAGTTTTGCGAATAAAAGGAAGATGAAGGGAATAATACAAGAAATGAGGTGACTCGTATATAAGACAAAATAGAAGGGTAGGGCTCATGAAAAGGTTTTTTTAAGGTATAAATTTGAAGTATTAAAGGAAGAAACATAAGCAATGTATATAATGTATCATACAATAAAGCATACACATCACATATCACTCTCTTTGTAAAATCCTCTCCAAAGTCATGTATCTCTTATAATTTAATATCCTTTTCGAATGGTGTTAGCACATCAAAATATTTTCTTAACATGACAAAGCATAAGATATGTTGTTAGCCCAAAAGTTTTAAGGGCGCTCCTATCAAAGGTTTTTGTAGGTGGTATGGGCGATTTCCATAAAATCTAGTGATTGTGTATAAGTCATAGGGCATATTACCTAAAAAGTTAGCAAAGGAACAAAACAACATATAATGTACGAAACATATTTTAACTTTTGACCTATAACTCTATTATAACTTTGTTTTATGTGCTCATATTATTGGAAAAATATTGTTTGGATCTACAACTTCTTTGATATAGATTTTAGGAAATTCCTTACCTTTTTCTCTATATTTGTAAATTTGAATATGAGGACATTGTTAGTAACCTATAAACTTGATAATACATCATTTCAATGAAGTTGTCTAGATGTTAAACTAAGAGAAGTAAAATCAAACTCCTTGTTAAGTTAGGAATTGATCTTATTATGTTAACTTCTTTGGTATAGCTTTTAGGAAAAGCCTTCAAACTTGTGTCTCAAGACTTCATGGTTATATATTTTAACCACTTTTGTGCAAGAATAAAGCTCAAAGTGCAAAGGTTGAAGTGTATATTTAAAGTAAAACATGAACTCAAGTCTCATAGGTAAGTTCCAAGTAAAGAATAAAGGAGGCCTACGTTGTGCAAACCATTGGTTTACGTTATACGAGGTGAAACAATGTGGAATGTCATGTTGGTTTGCAAGCACCAAAGGAAAAATTCAAGGTGTAAGTGTACATAATGCAGAGAACTATAATTAATGAACATTTTTATTATAAGTGTGTCTTCATCATCCTATTTAGGATAAAGTCAACAGTTTGAAAGAAAGGCTAAGAATCAAGGAAGTAGAAGGTCCACACCTAAGGGAAATTTTAATAAATAGTTATTGTATTAAAAAAAAAGCTTTTATCTCTTAGAGTTTTCATGTATTTCTTTTGGAACTTTAATGAGGAGAAGTTATTTTTGGGCAAGCTAGTTTTTAAAGAATTTTAATTCTTTTGTTGCATTTGATGTGGATTATTTTATTGTATTTGTTCGACACTTAAAAGTTATGTAAGAATGTGTCACATGTAGACTATTTTTATGTGTAGCTATCGCAATTTTATTTCTATTCTTTCAGAAATGTTTGTTTAAATCTATGACTATAGTACTTTATATGATTGGTTTAAAGTTGTACTATTATGGGTTTGCATTCATTTATTCATATTTTTGGCTTTTTTTCTTATTGAACTATTTAAGGGGTCATTGATAAGAGCATGTGTGATTCTATGCTTATTTCTTGGTTACTGTTAGTCATGTATAGACCACTCATTTACATCTTAGAATAGTTTCATTCAATTTTTTAGCTTAGAAACTATTATCAGTGGACCAGGATGAAATTGGTAAACCAAAAAATTAATAATGGCTATTGGGAAATATTTTGGATGGGTTCCCTAGTCTAAACAATGAAGAGCCTCACTAGGAATTTGTGAGGAATTTTCACCAGTGATAATCGATGTTGTCAATCAAGGTGATTTAAACCTATCAACAATTGTTTAGAATACAAAAAGTAGCAACCCATTCTATTTGGGCACTCCAGGGATTATATAGTTAATGAATTACAATTGATTCACAGGAGTTGTAGTTGTTTCCTAGGAGTTGCAATCAAATTCTAGGAGTTCCAATTGTTTCCTAACTTCCTAATGCTAGTTACAACTTTTTGGACTTTCTAAGTTTTGTCTTTTCCGAAATTTGTAAAGAAGTATACATTATGAACCAAAAATCATATTACATTTGGCCTCATGCCTTACTTTCAAAAAATAATTAATAATATTCTTTATGTAGGGAAGTAATATCCAATTATCACCCAAGGAGTAGATTATATCTAGAAACCTTGTAAGTGGTTGTGTCCTTGTAAGTGGTTTACTTCGATTATGGACCCAATCTCTTTCTATATCTCTTGGTGATCATTCTTGTGTCATGTATTTCACCCATGTCAACAACATAGGATGTTAATTCTAGTGGTCTTTAAAAAATAAAAAAAAAATCCCTATGCTACACTTCTTTGAACTTTTGGTAAATGCATATGCCTCACTTCTCTAAATTTTCAATGTGATATGCTAGGAGGCTTTCATGTATTGCACCTATTTTTAAATGTGGTGCAACATGTTCAGCGGATTTTGTATATCACATCAAAAAAGAATTGTGGTGTGGCATGCCCTATATTGTGGCCCATTAAACTTTATGTGCACCATTTCACATTACTTAAAACTTTGAGATGGTGTGCTAAAGACAACAACATTGGTGGAAAACTTGCTTCGTAATGGAAAATTAAGAGAGGAAATACTCTTTTACTAGATTTTACACTATCCCTTTTATGAATGGCTCTTATAAAAGCTTACTAGTGTACTAGCTTTCTACTAGTTTTAGAGCAAAGGAAAGGCTGTATTTTGTAGTGCTTGCCTCTCAAAGATGTACGAAAATAAAGCACATAAGACTGTGGATGACAAACAATCTTAACAATATAAATGGCTGCTAAACATTGTGGATCTGCAACAACTGATAGAAACAAAACCTGCCAAAGTCCTGATCTATGCCACAATCATAGTTAAAAAACAAAAAGAAACAATAATAACTCCAATCATCTAATAGAAATGAGATATACAAAGAATAGATTTTATTATAACGCCTGTGAAGGGAACAAATAAATGTTACCAGTCCCCATCTATGGGATGGGTTCTTGGCTATCCTCAAACGTCTTCAACTTTTTGGTAGAGTCTCTCTCCTCTATAATCTATAAACCCAACAAATAAAAAGTTTGAGCTTAATGGGAAATCAAATGGAAAATGTGGTGTGCGACATTGAAAATAATCAGAGTTGCAGCAATGAAAATAATCAAAAGTGAATAATGAATGAAAAACCCTTCTATTTATAACAAAATATTGAGTTATCCTCGAGTATTGAGAAATAATAAAATATTATTAACCCCATTTTTGGAATAACGACTTGGAATATTTTATTATATTTGGGTAGGAGGGAAAAATATTTAAACTTTTATTTAGAAATAATATATAAATAAATGATTTATTTATCATCTCAATATATTGGTTAAGGAATAATAAATAATTAATGATTTATCTAGTTATTCCTAAGGGATTTAGTCAAATTTGACAAGGAATAATAATTAATTAGTGATTAATTAATTACTCCTAGAGAAAAATAAGATAATTAATAATTTATCTATTGATTTTTCATAATTGGGTCAAATATGACAAGGGATAATAATTGAACAATGGTTTAATTAATTATTCCTAGAAGAAAATCAAATAAACAACAATTTATTTAATTTTTCTTCATGGGTTTAATTATAAATTACTTAACAAAGGTGGTTTATTAAGTAATTTCTCACAGTGAAAGCAATTTTACTATGGTAAAATTGGCTTTACATGGTGTAATTCAATCCATCTAGTAAATTAGGCTAGATGATCAATTTTTTGGTGATAACAGATTCCCCCCCATTGTACGAGTTTTAGGAGCAAAACATATGACCAAAGTATGTTGTAAAGACACAATCACTAGACAAAAAAGTGGAGTTAGAGAGAGAGAGACCAATAAAGCTGAAGTGAAAGAGGATAGGGACATAGGGGGCGAGACCAATGCAAGTCTCCTCTTATGTTGTGGTACTAGACCTCAATGAGGCGAGGGAGGCATACCTATATCCGCTGAGATAACTTAGTACAAAAATAATGGTGCACCCAAAAACATAAAACTGAGTCATGAAGTACATGCTGAATGGTACATGACATGTTGGCATAATTGAGCCAAAAAATAATACAATGTGTCCCATATACATAATGCACTTTGAAAAACATGATCCAGGACTAAATACAATAATATATGAGTACATGAGATATAATGGCCCTTCCCTCAAAAAATAGGTGGGGGGGAGGTTAGAACAACTAAAGAAGCCCTGAACAGGGAAGGGCTCTGGAAAATTGAATGGACCATCTGAAGGAGACGTGCATGATACGAACACTGTGATCGGTAGGAACCGAACCCATCAAATCTGTGGAAATGCATATGAGGCTGTAGCATAATAGGAATGCATCCAGACATGTGGGGGACTACCTGAAGGTCACCCCCTCATGAGGTCTGAAACATCTCACACACACTCGGGAATCACTGTGATCTGAATTGGATCTATAAAGAATGATTAACAGAGCCATGGCTGTACTAGGTCGGGACAGACTTCAAAGGATTTAAAACAACGATAAAAAACACCTCTAAACTAGTGGCAATGGCCCCATGGAGACTACGCGGGAGGCGAATTAGCCCCTGGGAGACTCGGAGCAGGAAATAGAGGCAGTTTTTGATGCGCGATCGCTGGGTGAAAAACCTCAAAATGGAGAAGCCCCGAGTGCTCGGTCGCGTGGGAGCCGGGAAAACCGTGGACAAAATGCTAAAGGATAAGGCAGGACCCGCGCTCCAAAAATCAGCGGTATTGATCGAGGGCACCCTCAAACGATAAGCGAAATTGGTGAAAATGGAGCGATCCCACTCAGCGGTCGATGCGTGGCAAGCGAAGGAGAGAGAAAACCGCCACTGATCGTGTGCTAATGGTTGAGCAAGTCATCCGCGCGAAACGTGCGTATGGCGTCGGATCTGGAGGCCCTAGATCTAACGGCTAAGATTGCGCCTGATGGGAAAGCGGAATCGACGGGGGATTAAGCCGCAGTTTGTAAAGATTTGACGTCCAATTTGACTGCCAAGGTGGCAGAAGACTCATTCCATGACGTAACGGAAAAATCGAACCGATGGAGTGAGTTAGTGCAGCTGCAGGAGGACATGTGGCCACTCCCTGTGAGCCTGATGATGATGTCGAACAGGGAACTCCAAGCGAAGCTGTAGCAGGCGATCCGACGGGAAGTGGAAGAGGAATCGAACAGCCATGGGTACGAATGGCCTTAAAGCCATGCAAAGGAAAAGTAGAAAGACACCAGAATCCCGAGAGAAGGACACCAGAACCCCAGAGAGGAGGATGGAACACAGAAAGGAAGAACAGAGAGAAGAAAGACAGTGAAGCAACAACAGAATGGAAGACAGAGGGCTGAGCTGACCGAAGGCAGCATCGAGCACCAGAGAGCTTGAGGTATTCAAGCCATCCTAGAGAGGATCTGTCTGGATTGAGCACCACATTGGGCTCTCTCCATTATAGACCAGAAGGTCATAGAGATGGTAAGGAAAAGAGTCTGTGTACTCTAGTGGCTTGGGGCATCCAAGAACCACCCTGCCAAGCAAATTCCGTTTCAAGAGACTAACATTGAGCTCCTTCATTGTAATTCTCTGCTTCAAGACACAATAAAATAAGGCCACCACTGAGAGCTAGATCAGAGATGTAGCCCTGGAGGATAGGGTGAACTTCTTATTAAATTCTTGTGTTCTTGTATTTGCTTACTGTGTTTCTCTGCTGTTTTCCATTTCGAGTGTCTATGTATTTGCAATCTAATCGATCTGTTGCTTAAATAACATAGACACACACACCAACATATGAGTCTGTAATACCTTCATTTAATAAATCTTTAACTGAGGTCACTCATAGGGTGATTATCGGATCACACTAGTACAATTTGTTGCATCACTGGAGCATCAAGTGTATGGATCACGAACATGAAACAACTAAGTAAAAGGGAAACGATGAGTCCCTTTGCTTGATCTGAGGCGCCGAACAAGAATGGAAGCTGGAACCAAGATACACCGCCCTCTAGGTCGTTCTTTTGGAATAAATGAGTTGATGTCGACAGAATAGGGCCCACGATAGGTGAGGCAATGGGGGTCCTCAACTAAATCACGAGGGAAAATAGTAATGTGATTAATGGACTAACACCAGGGATAATGGAAAATGTGGGACTGAGGGACAAACAAACAACTTCCCTTGTCAGAGCATAAAGTGCATGGTTGACTTGACAACAACTGACTCAACTCCGGAGGGGATGGGGACAGTATGACTGGAGGACAAAATGGGCAACGCAGGATGAGTGGTATGCAAATATGGATGAATTACTGTGACATGATATAATGGGACGCGAAATAGACTCCGTGGATGCGAGGGTGACTCATCGTTGATGCTCTGAACAAGGGTGAATCGGTGACGCTGCCACACAGAATATGCCCGGTGGGGACCATGAAAACATGAGTAAATGATGGTTACTCATGACGAAAATCGATACGTGGTACGAAAATTATAAAGAGGAGGTGGACCTCAAAGTACAAGTGTCTCTTTATGAAATAAATCAATTTTGAGAGGCGACGAAGTGACCCTTCTTGGAAAAATGACTTCCTAGTCCAGTGTCAAATCATCAAAAATTGAGGAAGACCCATTATAGTAATTGATGAGATATTTCCAAAGGTGTTGACGGTTCGTCAAATTGAGCTACGGTTTGGTCGCAATGGGGGACAAAAGAATTCTGGATTTTTATATGAAAGGACGTTTTCCCTCCAATTTGAAATCATTTGCTAAGTGAGCTGTGGTGAATTTGGAGAGGAGGAAAATGCCCTAAATCTTGTGGAGATCGTAGCGGACAAGTCGACTGTCGGAATTAGGATTTGCGACTTTCAAGTAGGTGGCCTTACTCATCTCTTCAATTTTAGTGGTTTTTTTTTTTTTTTGGCACCGAGCATCTCCTTGGGAGACCCATTCTCCTCTTCACGGTTGCATCACACTTTTTGGGCCTAGACGTGCGATCTAGCTCGCATGAAACAAGTGAAAACCTGTGATTTCGCACTTTCTGGGCAAAAAACTACGATTTGGGGCTGAAAAGAGGGGTGGTATGCTGGCCTGGTGGGTGCTGTAGGTTGATCACTATAGACTAGTGTTTTGTTCTCTGAACTGAAAATATATGTGGTGTTTTGAAGACATGGAAGAACTGAAAATAAATTGGCATGAGCGAGACTTGGATAACCTTCGATTCAAGATTCAGAGGGATGGGGGGGGTTCGAGGGGCATTGAATCGCTATGGGGTTCTCAAGTTGGTAGAGAACCCATTGATGAGGGCAGGTGAGCCATTGTTATCGAAAATTGTGAGCTATTGGGATCCAGACCATGAGGTCTTTGTCGCGCAGGGGCACAAGATTAAGATCACATTACAGGATATTTATTTCTTGACCAGACTCCCTCCCCTAGGAGTGGTGGGGGATATTCATTTGGTGTTGCCTCGTGGGAGGAATATTACTGAGTTTGTGGAGCACCATTTTCCATAGGATGTGCATGTCAAGGGCACGACCATCCCGATTGGTGATCTAGACCGGCTAGAGACGTAGGTTGTTGTCACAGTTGTGCTACGGGTCTTGGGCAGCCAGGAGTTCCACCACATCACTAGTGGGCAGATGATGCTGGTTGAGAGTGTTTTGGCCGGGACCTACTATGGGTGGGCCCAAATGATGCTGTAATCGGTGAAATGACAGTTAAGTGTATGCAGGAGGCAGGTGAACTGTGACTATGCTTTTGGTACAATGATGTGTGCATTCTTCTTTGAGAAGATACCCACCATCCATCCTTATGTATAGATTTGTGATGGGGCCCACAGGATCCCAGGGTGTATCGTTGGGGGAAGCTATTGTGGAGAGGAGGAGGAGGGGGAATCGGATGAGTGTTCCGACCCGAGTTTTTCACACATTGGGATCAGATGACCCTCTACATTGATGATTATCCTTATAGCGGGATGAACTATTAGGGTGATCCTGACTTACCACTTCCACCCGGGTGAGTATGGGGGCCAGACGGTAAGTGTTAAATTGCTATTTTACGGTGCATTTCATATTTTAATCACATGTATATGGTAATGATTATAAAATATGTGGTATGCAGACATAGCACTAATAAATCTGACAGGATATGCAGGACAAGCCGCAGTGACTGGGGCTGCGATTTTAGAACATCGTCGTCATGTCAGGGTCCATAGGATAGTGCGCTACTCGCTGATCTACACTATAGATGTGAGGTACTCCTAACCGGAGTTTCTGAGCATGGATGGCATGAGTTAGACGATTTATACATAGATGAATGTACCGACTTTCCCTCAGAGTGGTGAGGTATCATGCAGCGCATGGCGGTGGTTGGTCAGGCAGTACACATTCTACATACAGGTGGAGCAGAGTCTTTGGCGCAGGATTCACCGAACAGTGACTAGATATAGGGACTTGTGGATCCCTTTGGTTTCGACTTTTGGAACATTTTATGGGCATGTTTGATGTATTTAGAGCTATGGGCTCCAAACACTTATATGATACATAATATGATTATGTATTTTTATATGATGATGATGGTTCACCATGTGTTTTGTTTATGGTTTTCTTCTGTGGTATACATCTGATAAATGCCAATCTATAATGTTATTTGCAATGGTATCTAGATAGTTATTTTGAGCTCTAGGAACATGACTGAAAGTGATGGTTTCAAATTCATGTACCAACAACTTAACTCGTAGAGATTTTTTAAATAGGACTTGGTTATGCACATGATACACACCATTCAATTGCATGACAAGTAGCAAGTAATCTAAACGAACATAAATATGAAGGATGCAATGAGCAAGGGAATCGATTAACAAACCTATCATTGCATCATATTAAGCCTAGTTATTGGTGGTAGATCCAATGCACATGTCATTCGAAAGGACTAACGTATACAAGGGGATAAAAATGGCCCAAGATTTTGAGGCTAGATTCTTGGAGAAGCGAATCGCATTGTTTGCATGACCGATATACGGTGTGGATGATGTATCCATCTGAAAGATGCAAAAGAAAACGGATGAGATGATGCAACCTACCTAACTTCAAGACATAAATAACTACACGCAAATCAAAGGGATATGCTATGAGTGTCATTTCTTGAGGTAGAGTGAATTGGGAGAATTAGGAAGGATATGGACTTTAGAATCCTCCAAAAAATATGCGGCCTTGCCTAAGTGCAAGGGTAATCAGGGGTAGACATAGCATCCACGATGTCCTCATCAGAATGGAACATGAGCAGACAGGAAGAAGATTGACTACATGATGATGCGGCGGTACCTGGTGCATCAACCTGAGAGATAAGGTTCACATACACATCATCTTGAATGGTAGACGACGCACTGGTAGATGGAGGATCTACTAATGTTGAGACATGGGATTCTGTCGAAAGAGGTTCGGTAAAAGCACATGCACAAACCTCGGAAATGTTTTCTTGCAAGGAACTCATGGATGATGACAGGTAAAGGACATGGCCCATGGTGTCCATCATATCGACATTGGGGGGAGGGATCACGATGGTGGGACCAGAGTCCCCTTGTTCTGATTTACTAGTGGTACCAGAATCCATGGGTAGAGGAGTAGATGTTCCACTACAAGTGGCCTCGTATTCATGAAGTGCTTCAAGGCAATCACGAAATTCATCGAGATGAGGGAAAGAATGGAAATAGTGACCATGATGATCGCACAAGGCAGAAGTGTCATTTGTGTGTAACATTTAGAGTTTCTTAGGTGCACTTGGTAAGTTAACATGGACTTAAGGGATATTTGACTCAGGGAACGTTTCATGAACCAAAGATTTGAGATGAGGAAGCTAGGACAATTATTGGTGGCGTGCCCAACAACTTTAAACAAAGCACACGAAGGTGACTACTTTGGGACCTTAGGGGCTCGAAGAGCTTAGGGAGTCTTGTCCTTAGGTTCTTTCCTTTTAGATTTTCCTTCCTTGCACAATAGGAGTGGGTTCTCGTTGAGGTTGTGATGGAACTGAAGCAACAGTAGGGGTTGTAGGGACCGATTGAACCGGGGTCAAAGCATGATAAGGTCTTAGCTAACCATGTGGAATTATTGCAGGGGGATCGATGTA
Organism: Pinus taeda; assembly: GCA_000404065.3. NCBI lineage: Eukaryota > Viridiplantae > Streptophyta > Pinopsida > Pinales > Pinaceae > Pinus > Pinus taeda. The sequence continues at coordinate 115,231 of APFE030788148.1, forward strand.
CCATACTGGAATACCCAAATTCATGTTAGGGAGGACCAATGAATCCATGACAGGGATAGAAAATACTCACAGAGGGGGAAATAAGAAAGGTATCTGGCCTGCTGGGTAATGTCCCGGGCAGAATTGCTCCTGGATGGTTGAGACCCAGAGGAACAATTCTTGGTGAAAACATAGGAGAGGCACCCACAAACGAAGGAGGTCCTGGGGGGGTGGATCCGGAGGGCTCGGCTAGGATGGAAACATCATGGTGATGAGGAGCTGGCTGTTGATTGAATGTACCAGACTGCTTGAGAGCATCCCGTGACACTTGTAACATGTAAACACTCAAAGAGTTAGGCTCTGAGATGAGAGGGGGAGGACCACGGAAAGCACCCAACAATGAGGAATATTTATAGAATTCGGGTGAAACACTAGTAAGGGGAGTTGGAGACTGCTTATCTGACACCGATGAGATAATGGACTCAGGGGAGGTCACAGATGTCGGCTCGTAGTAAGTGAACTGATCGATGATAAAGATCTTCCCTTCATGGGGGAAGAACATCTTGCGGAAAACCACAGATGCGATGACTCACACGACATATGTGTAACTACGACCCAAGAGAATGTTGTAATCTAAAGGGGCATAAATAACCTCAATGTATACATGCACAGTCTTTCCTACAAGATTCACTGGACAATTGCGGTACATACCAAGAGGCTTGGAGGAGTGTCCGTCCCAAGCACGCAAAGTGATGGTGGAGGGGGACAACTCAGGTGACTTAATTTGTTTCCAAATGGTAGCGGACATCACATAGGTGGATGCACCTTCATCAATAATGCATCGAGAGATGATGGCATTACGAACTAGGATTGGTATCTAGAAAGCAAAGGATGAAGGCAATGGGGGATGTTCTAATGTATCAACTATGAAGACAATCAAATGACTGTGAGAAGGATATACTGCACCAAAAGTAGTTAGTAGAGCTTTCTTTTGAGATGGGCATGGTTGGAGTACTTCCAGCGTCGACATGGCGGTAGATAATTACGCTAAGTCAACGACTATATTGTATGTATGTGCAGCTTGGTTAGAAGCTGCGTTACGACGTAATGGTCCCTTTGGGATCTTGGGAATGAACTCAAATTTAGGTTGAGGTATCTGTAATAGACCATTTTGTGTCGTAAGAGGCTCAACATATGCTTTGGTTTTGGACTCAATGGAGGATGAATTCGATGGCTTGTCATATTGATGCCACCGAGTTTGCAGGTTGATATTGAAGGGGTTAACCTCATCAGAATTCATCATAAGGATTTGGTAGTCTCTAAGAACATAAGGTAGGTGGGGATGGGCTACTTGACTTGGTTAAGGTTGAGCATGAAAAAATCCTTGCTGAGGGAAAGGATTTGCAAGCACTTTCGGTTGAGATCGTGCAATATTCTGAGGCAAATGTTGACCTCTAGAAGCTGCTTGAGCTTCACACGTTTGGTGCATCTGGGGTAAGAGGGGACACTCATGTGTATAATGGCCATGTCCACCACAACATGCATAAGGATTGTTCATACAAATACCCTTTTTTTGCTTGGGTTGGCCGCTATGTTGCTATTTGTTAGTGTTAGGGTAGTTCCCCTGGGGTTCACTAGGTTGATTACCTTGATTATCCTTGTTACCTATCCCCTTATTATTTTTCTTCGAATTTTGGGGATTGGTCACACTCTACTGTGCAAACACTTGACCCTGAGGGGGTAGTGGCTGCTGGGGCTGAGGATGCATGGGAGGTTGCGACGATAATGCTTGAGGGGTTGGAGCACTCGAATGTGCATAAGGAGGAGCAACGGTTTGGTAGATAGGTTGGGGCCCTGAAAACATATTGCTAGAAGGAGGGGCATAAGTGTTGGAGGGACACATGCCCCCCTACGGATAGCCATAACTTTGCTGAGTATGTGGCGAAGGGTGTGAAAGGGTTCCAATGATACCATCGGTGGCGTGTGATGTCCCTGGTACATTGACACCTCCAGGACAAGGGAGGTCTGGAAGGACGGTA
>APFE030788148.1:135996-154627 GCA_000404065.3 Pinus taeda
CCAGCTCATAGGGTGTGAAACTGGTTGTGGTCTTCCAAGTGGTGTTGTAGGCCCAAGTGGCCTCAACCAGGCGATCTGCCCAATCCTTTTTGTTGCTGCTCACCACCTCAGTCAAAATCCCCTCTAATGTTTTATTGGTGACTTCCACTTGCCCATTCGCTTGAGGATGATATGGGGTGGAAGTCCTATGCTTGATCTTGTGATGAGCAAGCAAGTCTTCAATCAAGTTGGAGGTGATTTGGCTTCCTTGATTGGTGACTAACTCTATTGGGTAGCCAAATTTGTAGAAAATGTTTTCCCTTAAAAACTCAGCCACCTTTTCTTCTGTTGCTGCTTTGATTGCCTTGGATTCTACCCACTTTGTCAGATAGTCCGTGCACACAATGATGTAAGAATTTTGCCTTGAAGGAGGGTTGATAGGACCCACAAAATCCATACCCCACTTCTCAAATGGCTCAAGAGTCACTTGAGGTTGGAGAGGCATTTCGTCCCTTGGAGTCGGTTTCCCCATCCTTTGGCATCGGTCACATTGGCTGATATATCTTCCGACATCTTGATGAAGAGTGGGCCAATAGTAGTCTGCCTGTAGAATTTTGAAGGCAGTCCACTTGGCTGCAAAATGTCCCCCACAAGGCCCATCGTGACAGGTTAGGAGGATGTCAAAGACTTCCTCCTCCCTTACACAATGCCTTAAGATCTAATCAGGGCCAAGTTTGAACAAGTTGCCCCCGATCCAAGTGAATGAGGCACTTTTCCTCACGATTATGCTCTTCTCCTTTGAGGATAGATGCAAAGGGAACTGTGCTGAGACCAGATAGTTTGCTATATCAGCAAACGACGAGGAGAGTACTGAGATAGCAAACAGATGCTCATTTGGCATCTGGTCATCCACTGTTCCTTCTTCACCTGCAGGCAAATCCAATCTAGACAAGAAGTCAGCAACAACATTTTCTTTACTTGGTTTGTCAACATAGTCAAATCAAACTGCTGCAACAAAAGTAACCATCTAATAATACGAGCATTCACATCAGGCTTATTCATTAAATATCTAATTGTAGCATGGTCAGTATGTACAAATGTTTGATAGCCAGTGATGTAGTGTCAGAACTTGTTTATGGAATGGACCACGGCCAAGAAATCTTTCTCAGTTACCGTATAATTCATTTCTGCCTTGGATAAGTTTTTGCTGACAAAGTATATAGCATATGGAAGTTTTTCTTCAACTTGTCCTAAGGCTGCCCCTATGTCTTTATTTGAGGCATCAGTGTGGATGTGGAAAGGTAGGGCCCAGTTTGGGCCTCTCAGAATTGGAGCAGACACCAACTTATCCTTCAATTCATTCAGAGCCCTTTGGCAGTCATCTGACCATTTAAACTCAACATCTTTTGCTAAGAGGCCAAACAATGCCAAGGCTAGCTTACTAAAGGCTTTAATGAATCTTTTGTAATATCCTGCTAAGCCTAGGAAACTCCGAACATCTCTCACCTTCTGAGGAGGTGGGACCTTTTTGATGATAGCAATTTTACTGGGATCCACCTGTAACCCCTGGCGAGAAATGGTATGACCTAACACGGTCCCTTCGGCCATCAAGAATTCACATTTTTCAGGACTGAGGGATAGGTTCATTTCAATGCACTTGCTGAGAACTTTTCCCATGTTGGATAAGGCTACCTGGAAGCTAGACCCATAAGGAGTAAAGTCATCCATATAGATTTCCACCAAATCATGGACCAACTCGACAAAGATGATTAATACAACTCTCTAGAAAGTGGCAGGGGAATTACATAGCCCAAAGGGAAGGACACGGTAGGCAAAGTTACCCCATGGACAAGTGAAGGTGGTCTTATCTTGGTCCTCCTGGCTGATTTGGATCTGATTATACCCGCTGAACCCATCTAGGAAAGAGAAAAACCTCTTCCCTTCCAGACCATCTAACACTTGATCTATGAAAGGTAAAGGGAAGTGGTTTTTCTTGGTGGCTTTGTTCAGTTCTCTGTAGTCCACACAGATTCTCCATTTCCCATTTTTCTTGGGTACCAACACCAAAGGGGAAACCCATTCGCTATCCAAGATGGGGTAGATGAATCCTGCATCCAACAATTTTTTCACTTCTCTAACAATGTCCTTGAGGGCTGGATTCATTCTCCTCTGAGGTTGCCTGACTGGTTTACAGTCCTCCTTGATGTAGATATGATGAGTACAGACCGAGGGATGGATTCCCTTAATTTCCTTGTAGCTCCAGGCAAAGGCCTCCAAATGGTGGGTCAAGAGGCTACATAGCTCCTTTTCCTGAGAGGGAGAGAGAGAGGAGCTTATCTTCAAAGTCCTCTCAGGGCCAAACTCCACATTCTTAACTCTGGGGGTGGTCAGATCAGTCACACATAGTTCCACTAAAGCATTGGCCTGGGTATCTTCCACCAACTCTTCCAAGGATAGTGCACCAGGGGGAGGATTTTGGATTAAGTTCTCAGTCAAATCATCCTCAGTTGGAGGACCTCCCCTGGTGGCATCTACTGTGCATAATGGTGCAGAGTAGACCTCATCCTCTTCTCCTTCTTCCAACCAGAGGGGTAAGTCATGTTCTAGCAGAGGTTGGGCAGGAGGGTATAGGACCAACTGTTTGGACATAGGCCCATTCTTGATGGTCATGCTTCCGACTCGACAACTGATTAAGCGTCTGCAGTAGCCAGCCAAGGCCTTCCCAAAATGAGGGGATATCCTGTGAGTTTTTCCTTTGGTTGAAGGACCAAAAAGTTCGCAGGGTATTCCCAGGAGTCAACAGAGACCAAGACATCTTCCACAATCCCTTTGGGAGTCACTGTGGAGCGGTCTGCCAATTGCAGCACTGTCGAGGTCTTCCTTAGGGAACTCTAAAGGTTGAGCTTAAGCATGGTGTCCCTAGTCATCACATTAATGGCAGCCCCTAGATCAATCAAAGTGTGGGGTATAATGGTGCCATTGATGTGGACATCAACTACAGGACTCCCAGGGTCCAGATACTTTGGATAGATTACTTGCCCCAACATGAGATGGGACAGTTGTCCTATGACATTGATGGTTGAGGCATCTTTCTTTTGCCTGCCTGGGTGCCTAAAACACTTCCCCTTAATCAATTTTTTGTATATCGGTACATCTTTTATGGCTTGGAGAAGTGGTATTTTCACACACAACTGCTTGAGTTCTCCCAGAAGCTCATCCTCTTCTGGGTTGGGTTGTGTGGTTACTGCGAGTCGCTCAGGAAAGGGTGGAATGGCTTGTGGTTCACTTTCCTGTTTCTCTTCCTCCTCCTCTAAGGGAGGAGGTTGGCGCTCTCGAAGGACCTTCCCAAATCGCAGGTTGATCTCCTGGATCTCCACAGCATAGGTAGGGCATGTTGTTTCCCCAGTATATACCTGTTGGGCCTGTCTGTTGTTGGGGTTTGGGTTCGGTTGAACAGGCATCTGGGGTTGTCTTGGAGGAGTGGGAGGTAATGGTTGTAGTTGAGCCGGTGGTGGAGGCAGAATGGCGGGAGGAGTGTTGTATTGGGGCCTCCACCCCAGTTGAGGTGCATTCCACTGAGGTTGTGGCTGGGAATGAGAGTGAAACGAGTGAGAAGGAGGTTGAGTGTGGTATGGAGATGGATAAGACCACGGAGGAGGTGCGGACCAGGAAGGATGAGCAGGGAGGCCCCAAGAAGGTATATGAGCGGATTGGTTGGGGTTGTAATAAGATTGGGATGGCCCTTGCATCCCCTGCTGATAAGGTCTGGGTCCATGTGGCCTCCTTTGTTTGAGGAAGTAGAGAGGTTTAGTAGCCACCTCGGTCCCTAGGTACATGGCTTTAAAGCCTGACAAGGTAGGGCATTGGTTGGTGGGGTGGTCTTCCTCACAAACGAAACATACCTCTACTGAGTGCAATGGGCACTCATTCTTGGGATGCTTCCTCGTGCATCTAGGAAAAAAAATGGCCAAAGCCCTCTCAGCTTCTTCTTTCTTTTGCTGAATTCGGAAGGTATCAAGTTGCATGGCAATAGTCTGTCTCATTTCACTCTTGAGGTCTTCCATCTAGTTAGCAAACTCATGCTTGGAGAAAGAGGTACTAGCTGAAAGATGATTCCCCCTACCTCTCTTCTGGGCTGCCCTAGAATATTTTCTAAACACGGCCTTTATGTCCTCATAAGGTAGTTGGTAGATGTATCCTTTAGCCAGCATGTTAAGGGTGTCCAGAAGGTCTTCAGGGACTCCCCGGCAACGGCGCCAAAAATATGGTGGGCTCCAGTATTGCAACAATAATGCTGCAACTCCTGGTACTCCCTTCTTTACTTTTATCAACCCGGTCGTTCGTAACAAACTTGGAAGCGACGGTGCTGTATGCACAAGTACTAGCTCTTGCCGCAACTGTCACTTGGTTAGCTGGCACAAGTCCACTAGGAGCTTAAGCCAACTTCTATGAGCTCTTAGAAGAAGCTTTTTAACTGATGGATGAGAGCTAACTCAAAGGAAGCTAATCTACTTGCGAAAAGAGATTGAAAAACTGAAGGAAAGTGCAAACCATAGCAAACCCTAATTCTACCAGCTAGTCCTACTGATGCAAAGATGAGAATGCTAACTACTGAAATAGATGCCATTACTTCTATGAAGGTAAAATACATGTGTCTAGACTACCTCTGTCCTAAGAAAACATCTTTTTGTATTTTTGATTAAGTTGTCAGTTTCATCATGCATACTCTTTCATTGTTCTTTACTGTGCAGGGGTGGACAAGGAGGAGAAATGCTTGGAAAAGGTTGGGAAGGTTCAGAGAGGGTCTAAGGAGTCCCTAACACCCTTCCAGAGAGTTTCACAAAGTTTGGCTATCAAGAAACTCATTTGTGAGCTTCTACAGGAAGTCTGCAGGGGTTCTACAGGATGTTCAAAGATTTCTACAGGATGTTCAGAAATTTCTACAGGATGTTCAAAAAGTGGATTTTAGAGAATGGGTGAGTGAGGGAAGGTGCATGGATGGATACAGAGGTAGGGTAGGGGCCTGGAGTAACCTAGAAACTGGTGGATGGAGTGGTGAGAAGGTGTAAAAGGCTGACTTGGTTTGAAGAAGGCTAAGGCAATGATTGAGCAAGAAGGTAGGGTTATGTGAAAAAAAAAGGACAGATGGGAGACGAGGAACCCAACTAGGAGATGGAACAAGTGGCTCAGATGATGCTTTAGGTGGATGAAAGAGTGGTGGAGATGCCCTGCACGGTGTACGTTCAACCGAATCAACTAAGTCTTTCAAATGATCAAAGTCCTAGCTAATCTAGTCTACCTATCAAAAGCATGAATGAACAATAGCTTTATTGGAAAGAAAACCATGTACATCAACTATGCAAAGAAACATTTTAGAGCTCTAAACCCATAACTAATTTCTGCAAAGGAAAACAATACACTAAGGATTTCATGGTCAAGCAAACTAGTGTTTTTGTTGGGGCAGCACTGTTTCTTCAATTCCAGCCCCTGATCCATTAAGGATGAGGTGAAATTGAGAGTGTGGTTGTTCCTTTTCTTTGGAGCTTTTTCTGTTATTATCTTACCAAAACACCTAAAGCAACTCTATTCATAAACAATGATCTATCCAAGCAACATAACTAAATCTGCCTAACAGAAATACGTTCAAATGCATAAAGGGAAACAATGATGCATAAAGGAAAAGTAACAGTACAAAAAGGAAGCCCTAGGCTCTCAGGTTGGGCCCAACCTTGAGAGCTATGGCTCCTATGAAAAACTTAGAGTTGATATAAAATTGAATTGCTTCTCATTATCAAAAAATAGTCATAAGAGTGATGCCAAAAATGGCTACAAGAGAACAAAGTAAAGCTAGCAGCACTGTGGTTCAAAATATGCAATGGTTTCCAAAAGTCCCTTACGAACGCTGAAGCCTCAACATTTATACATCACGAAGGCCCTAGCTGACCTCCTCAATCTGTGGAACTCGGCTGTCCAAACTGTGAGTTAGACAGTCCCTTCTAAAATATGCTTGGCTGCCTTCTAGATTTGGTTTTGGTGGTCTTTGGAGCTCGGAGTTGGGGGTGAAGATCCCGAGGAAGGGTCATTTAATACCATAGACAACCCCCCTATGAATCCTCACCTCAGGCTTGGCTATCTTTTAGCCCATGATTGCTCGGTTTTGCTCCAATATGTGTCAAAAAACCTGAAATAAGCACGTGTTAGCCACCTAGGAAGAGTGACTACCCTTATTTGTATAAATGACATAAACATACTGAAAATAATGCATAAGATATGGAAAATGAAGGATTGAACAAGGGATGAACAAGGATAATTAGGCCAAATGAGCCCAACAAGTTACCATTTTTGGGGCTCATCAGTGGCCACCACCAAGATCCAGAAGATTGAACCAAAAGGTCCAGAGGAGGGGGAACACCTCTTCTACTCACATATGTGGGTGAAGGGTTCTCTGTTGCAGTTCATTGTTGACAACGGAAGCCAAAAGAACCTCATTTCAGCAGAGGTCATGAAGCGTCTGGGTCTAAAAAATACAACACATCCACAGTCGTACACCATCGGGTGGCTTCACCAAGGACGATATCTCTATGTGAGCCAGCAGTGCCGCCTTCCCTACAACATCAAGCCCTTCACATATGAGGTATTGTGTGATGTTGCTCCTCTTGAATTTTGTGATGTATTGTTAGGACAACCATACTTGTGGAAGCAACATGATGTATATGGGTCTAGACCTCTCTCTATGATTATTACTTTGTCCAATAAGTTGTACAAGATACTAGAGGTAGCCTCGCCTACCGCCATCTCTTTGATCATTGCAAAAAGATCATTTCCTAGACTATGAATTTTTTTTTTCCTTATGATTCACCCTCAAGGAAAGAAGAAGGTTGTGGCGACAACTTCTAGGCAGGGCTCCTCCGCACAACAGAAGCAGATGGATAAGGTAGTGGAGGAGTACAAGGATATTTTCACCTCACCTACAGGGGTAGCTCTACACTGTTAAGTGAAGCACTCCATCGATCTGACCCTAGGCGCGCCACTGCCCAATGGACCAATCTATCAATGCTTTTTTCTGGAGAACGATGAGATCTAGAGGCAGATTCAAGAAATATTGTATAAAGGGAACATCAGGGCAAGTTCATCACGCCGTGGGAGCCTGATTGTATTGGTATAGAAGAAGGATGGGACCTGGAGAGTCTGTATTGACTATCAGGCACTGAACAAGATCACTCTCTGGAATAGGTACCCAATCCCGCAGATTGATGACCTCCTGGACCAGCTCAAGGGGGCCAAATATTTTAGCAAGATTAACTTGAAGTTAGGTTATCACCAGGTGCCTATCGAACCCTCTGATGTGTGGAAGATTGCCTTCAAATCCAAGGAGGACCTTTTCGAATGGTTGGTCATGCCGTTTGAATTTACGAATTCCCCTGCAACCTTCATGAGACTGATGGACGAAATCTTGTGACCCTTCACTAATGCATTCGTGGTGGTGTATTTAGATGACATATTGATCTTCAGCCAAAGTTGGGAAGAGAACCTCCACCATATTCGATAGGTCCTTCAAACCCCGCGACGACACAAGTTATGTGATAACTTGGAGAAATGCACTTTTTGCATGACCAGGTTCAATATTTGGGGTACATCATTGATAAGTAGGGTGTACATCTGGACCCAGCCAAGATACAAGTCATTTAGGATTGACCAGCCCAACCACTCTAATAGAGCTCTGCAGCTTTTTGGGTCTTGCCAATTTCTACCGCAGGTTTGTGTTAGGGTTCTCTCATATCACTTGGCATTTAAGTCAAGTCACCAAGGGCAGAGCAAAATAAAAGTTTTTTTGGTCTGAAACCCAACATTAGGAATTTTTCGAGTTGAAGCATTGCCAGACCTACACCAATGCTCACATTACCAGACCTGCAATAACCATTTGCGATTGAGACAGACGCCTTCGACTATGGTATTGGTGTGGTTCTTACTCAGCATGGGCATCCAGTGGCTTACCACAGTGAGACACTTTCAAACATAGTATGAAAGTACCCCATTTATGACAAAGAAATGTATTCCATTGTGTAGGTATGTCATCAATGGGAGCATTAAATTCTGGGGAAGGAAACGATCATCCACACAAACCACCAACCCTTGCAGTTCATACACACACAGGGGAAGTTGCAGAACGATCACCATAAAAAATGGTCCACCTACCTACAATAGTTCCATTTGAACATTAAGTATAAGAAGGGCGGCACCAATAATGTCACTGATTGCCTCAGTCAAACACCAATCATGGCATTGATCATTATGCTTGACTCCTGTGGGCACGAGACTTCACTTTGACTGCATCTTTACAAGATCAGTTCAGAATTCGACAGCACATACCAGACACTCCTGGAAGGGAAGCAAGTTCCAAATTTTCACCTTCAGGATGCACTGTTATGCCACCTGGGAACATATGTGTTCCTTCAAGTGAGCGTGCTAAGATGATTTGGGAGGCGCACTACAGTTGGGTCACTGGACATTTTAGAGTAGATAAAATAGTGGCAGTATTGCAGAAGTATTTGTATTGGCCAAAACTTCATCAGGATGTTGGGAAGTACATTAGATCATGCACCGCTTGTGCCATTGCCAAACCAACCATCAAGAAGCAAGGCCTGTACACTCTTCTACCTACTCCTAGTCGGCCTTGGGAATATGTCTCCATGGATTACATGTCGGGCCTTCCTTCTACTAAGAATGACAATGATTTCATTTTCGTGATTGTCGAAAGATTCTCGAAGATGGCCATCATGGCGGTCTGTAAGAAGAGTATCACAACCAAGGCCACTGCTAAGCTCTTCTTTGAGCAAGTGTGGGTACACTTTGGGATCCCAGTCCATTTTCTTAAATCGGGACAACAAATTCTTGAGTGCATTTTGGTCCAGTCTCTGGTCGATGCTGAATACAAAACTTACTAAGTCCATGACTTTCCATTCCCAAACTGATGGCCAAATAGAGGTTGTCAACAGGATGATCGTACACGTTCTATGCATGTACAACTCGAAGCATTCATGCACGTGGGATGAAAGTCTCCATTATTTCCAACATAGCTACAACATAGCTCTCCATAGCTCAACATGACACATCCCCTTTCAGGTGGGGCTAGGATTTAAGCCATTATGTCCCATTGATGTGGCCATACCATTTGCAGCCACTCAGGAAGATTTGGCTCACGTCCAGTCTGAAGCCAAAAGGGCTAACAACTTCATTGAGCGCATTCAACACATCTGCCAATAGGTCCATGATATATTGGATAGATCCAATGCTAAGTATAAGTAATGCCATGATCAACATCGAGTGTCGCACAAGTTCCAGGTGGGCGACAAAGTTTGGCTACATTTGTAGAAGGAGCACCTCGCTGGACCCCACCGAAAGCTTCACCTGCTCCGATATGGACCATACACCATCAACAAAGCTGTTAGTGACATTGCCTTCGAGCTCAACATCCCACCATTCCTTGGTATGCACCCAATGTTCAATGTAGACCGCCTTCGGCCATACTCTCCACCATTGTTGGACACATCCAACATTGTAGAATTTCTCACACCGACAGAGCTTAATTTGGACTGCATAGAACACTTTCCAACTGAGGATACAACTATATCGAGTTGTCAAAGCAGGCCAACTCCTTCACCAGAGCAAGTGGTTCACCAGGGACCAGGTTTAGCAAAATTTTCCTCACCTTATGGAGGCTTTGCATGCAATGGGGACCATTTATTCCTAAGGGGGGATGAATTATTTACGTGGATATTGGTGGCCACCCGCCTATTCCACCTACACCCTCCAATCAGTTTCATATGTTTCCTTGTTTATTTTAGCATTTACTAGTTTTAGCAGTTTTTTGGGTCTTGAACTTCCGGAGCAGTTTTGACCCCCTAAACGTTGTTTTTTGAGGTTCGTTGTAGGCTCATTGTTATAATGACGGTCTTTAGGTAAAAACTATAATACTCAAAGAGACCTTTCTGACAAAGTATCGTACGCACTAAACAAAGATAATATGACCAAGTTACAACCTTGGGAAGTTGGTTTCCCACCTAAACCCAAGGAGGCCCACAAAATCTTGGTGTTACATCTCTTGGGGTTAGGGTTTTGGTTGTTTAGTGTTTTCTCATGTTTTTCAATAATAAATAGGCCCTTGGGCCTCATTGTAACACAATTCATTTGGCATGTAGCCACCACATCTCTTCTCAGAGATAAGTTACCATCGCTCGAGCTATCTTATTTCCATGTTGTTTGTAAGCATAGTTCAATATTTTTCTCTTAATGAAATTAAGTGTTTTTATGTTGCATCTTTGTATTTATGATTATATCTGTAATTTGTTGCGTTCTTGTTTAAGTTCGGATCAATAGTTGCATGCTTAGAAATACATAAGAGCAATTGTTTTACATAAAGTAATGAAAAATGTACAATGTAAAGTCATGGACAATGAAAAGCTTTGATCTCCTCCTTTCATTTTGTTTGACAATTGAAATCAAATTATTGATTTTATATTATATTTTTTATATAGCATGTTAGGACCTTCCTTTATACAATTTTTGTAACAACATAACCTCTAACTTGAATAGCAAGGACTAAGCTAGTCATCTTAATTATACCTTCAATAAAATTATATATTTATTGTAGTATTCTAAACTAGTTCAACATATTTGTTATATATACTTATGTGCAACAAGAAGAAACAATTGTAATAATAAAACCATATAGATATAAGGGAAGGGCAATTTTATTTAAATATAGGTCATCCATTTATGTATCTTGCATGAATAAATTTAAATTACAGATGAAAACGATATTTTTTAGCCTTGATTAAGAGGCATTATCATGTCCTAATGATCCCACTTTGGCATATTTAGAAAGTGAAATAGTCAGATGAAATTCCTCTCTTTGGAATATTTAAAGAGTGAAATATTGAAATGAAATTTCTTATGTATCCAATTTAAAATAAAAGAAATACTTTGAAAACAATAAATCCCAAACTCCTCCCTCCCCAAAAGTTTGAAGAATGGTGAGCGAGGTAGTAGCTTTCTAAGAACATACAAGATATAACTCCTTGGATCAATAATTATATCCTTCTTACTAGGAAACACTGAAATAAAAACTCTTAAAATCCATGTAGGAGCAAGGCCAAGGTCTCTAGTATAGAAAGTTATAACTGAAACTTGGGATTGTCACAATGGTGCAAGATGGGTGTAAAACCATCCTCTTCAAGTGTATTGCACACCTTTTTAACATAAATGCTAACCTCAATTCACCTTTGCATTTTTTTCCTTTCCATGTAGTTGGATCGATATTGGATCCTCCAAAGTTGATGGTGTGTTATATTTCATGCAAATAATGGGTTGTATAATTAGAACTCAAAAAAATAGCAGATCTAGTTTATTATAGAGATAATCTTGATGTTGTAGTCTAACGTTTTTATGTTTTGTTTTTCTTAGCATATTGTTTTGATCAATTTATCCAAAATTTTCAGAGATTTGTTAAAATCATAAGTTTGAGCTATGAAATGCGCATAATTCAAGTGGCGAGAGGTTTTTGAGAGTGTTGAGTTTAAATATACATTGAAAAATGCATTTTAAACAACAAAAGATCACAATTTCATTGAAATTTGTATCACTAGATTTGGTATATTAAAAAAAACATAGAAAAGCTAAACAACATTCAGACCAACCTGGCAAACCAAACAACTTTCGCTTGAGATCTTATTCCATAGTGTCATTATTGCATTACAAAGATGTATCCATTGTGAATCCACTTCCAGGGAGCATTTGAGGATGTTAATGTCTTGAACCACTTCAAGAAGCTACCATTAATTGCCATTGTTGATATCGTTATTATAGTTAATGCCATGGTTTATGTTACGACTGTTGACATGTGATTGACCAGAACATTAGAACAAACCAAATGGATTTATCACAAAATGGTTTGTTTTTCATTTTCTAGTTCCTACTCATGAAGGAGCGCCTTCCCCTGTGCCAAACAACTCAATTTTTTTTTAAGATTAATATTTGGATGGTATGACTTAAAATGTATAATATTCTTCATTTAAGTAATTGAAACTCTTTGTTTTACATTCTTCCTTCATAGTGTAGTTAAAAAAACATCAATATTTGGATGGATTTGAAAGGTATGACTTAAAATGTATTGATATTCTTCATTCAAGTAATTGGAACTCTTTGTTTTACATTCTTCTATCATACTGTAGTTAAGAGTAGAAGAAATATGGAAAATTAGGCTTGGGTTTCAAGTGACAAAGAAAATGACATTTCAAGGTTTTTAGGGTGATAGAATTTATGTAGGAGTAACCTAAGAAAAAAGAGGAAAAGAAGTCCACTTACATTTTAGCATGTAAATTACATTACTGGATCATGGGTAACAATGATGAAAATACAAGTTGGATAGAAGTTTTAGTCTAGTTAATTACTCCATTACCTAGCATGGAACCATCTTTTTTATCAAAAATATTAGGCATTGTTTTAGTTCATTTCAATGATTATAGGCTTTTCCATTTGTTAGTATTCCTACACAGTTTAAATGACTGGAGTAAGACGATACATGGAGAAGTGCTCCATAGGATTAACATTGTGAAATATGTTAACAATTTGTTTATTAGATTTATTATTTAGCAGCAAAAGTCAATTGTCAGTTTACCTTTATATTGCACACAACTGTAGTTGGTGGATTATTAATGAATCTATAATGTTATTCATAAGATCTTGTGTCACAAGAAAATAGTTGGTAGCTTATTAACAAATCTACGTTACTCTTATTAAGAACTTACATTGGCTTGTTGTGTAGTCAATGCTCTTCATAAGCTTTTTCGCTTTTTCTCATTGCCTATCCACATATTTATTTTGTTTCACATGCTATTAGGTTCTTTAGGTTCCATATGTTCGAGACATATGTTCTTTAATGTTAGTAAGAGACTCCATTATTTTTTGTAGTACATTCTAACAAAGTTGGATCAACAAAGACAATGGTAAATGAAAACACTCGAAAAAATGTCAAAGGTGACTGACTTGGATATTTTATTCTATAACATAGGATTATATGAGTTTAGTCATGATGAAAAGAGATTGGTTTATTCATGATGTAAAGAGATGGCCTTTAGTAGGCATTTAAGAGCATATGGCTATTATCATTTTGGCATGTGTATAATATAATATTATTACAATAAGAGAATAAGAGATATTTCATACATTGTTGGTGGAGTTAACACATTTATTAATAATTCTCAACGAGTAGTTCAAGTTGACTTTATTTATAGCATTCTTGTCTTTCGAATTCTTTTCAATGGTATTGTTTGTTTTGGCAAGTTATAACAAAGTACTTGATCAGACGAGAACTGTAACTTCAAAATGAGAACTTTAGTTGAAAAACTTAAAAAAACATGAAAAATCAATTCAGAAATGAAAAGTGTGTATGCTGGAACGATGTTTCTTTTTTGGGTAAATTTTCAACATTTTTAAAAATATAGTAAACACCAATTTATTTTGGCACAAAAAACACACTGAAATAAAAAAGTGTTGATGCTGGCATGAACGGTTTTTTTTTTTTGTTCCACTAAAATTCCAACATTTTCTAGTAATGAAATTAAAAATAAAATACCATGACTCCAAAAATCATTAAAATTCTATAGTTTTCAGCGATACGTTGAAGATAAAATTTCACGACTCCAACAAAACCTAAAATTTCCAATAATTTTCAACCATGGCATTATGACTATGAAAAACGTTATAATTTTGGCATTTTTCACGTTAAAGATAAAATATCACGACTCCAAAAAACCTTAAAATTTCAACATTTTTCAGCCATGGAATTAAAAGCAAATATCATGACTAAATTGAACCTTAAAAATAAATACCTAAATCAAAAAGTCATTTTACTAAATGCTAAAAACATAGTTATTTTAAAATATTAACCTAAAACAATGTGGCACATTGCAACAAAAACTTGAAAATCAACCATCAAATTGACACATAGTAGGGGCATGCTTGATCAATTGCAATTGAAACTTAAAAATCAACCATCAAATTAACACAGTGGAGGCGAACTTGATTCATTGTAACAAAAATTGAAAATTCAACTATCAAATTAGCACATATTGGGGTCGGTTTGCTAGTCGAACATCGACATAACCTCTATAGTAATAAATAAATAAATAGATAAAATTAAAAAACAAAACAAAATAAAAAAAATTATAAAAAAAAAATATATCTACCAAAATAAAAATGAAAGAATAAAAAATAAAACAAAATAAAATTTAACATTGAAAAAGAAATATAAAAGTTAAAATGACTAAAAAACAAATCTAAAAAACACTGTAAAAAACCAAAATAAAAATAAAAAATAAACATAGAAAAAAAAATGAAAAATAACTCATAAAACGATGAAAGTTTAAACATTAAAAAAAAGAAAAAAGAAAAAATATTAAAAAGACCAAAAATGTTATATATATATATATAATCGGCCTACCACCCCTGCCTAGTCACCAAGGGGTTGCGGACCAAGGTGGGTGCCCTGACCTGCGATCCGTTAATGGTTGAGCGAGGGTGGACACCCTCGCCTAGCGACTAAGGGGTCACAAGCTAGGGCAAGTGCCTTGGCTCGTGACCCCTTGGTTGTTGGGTGGGGGTGCCCGACCTGGCCCGTGGCCCCTTAGCGGTTGGGCGGGGGTGGCAAGCCTATTCCCAAAATCACCCTTCGTTGTGCTGGGGGTGAGTGGGTGATTATGAGAATCACCCTTTGCCATGTTGGGGGCCAAAGGATGATTCCCACAATCACCCTCCATCGTGACGGGGCCAGAGGGTGATTCGCACAATCACCCTTCATAGTGTTTGGGCCAGGGTGATTTTGAGAATCACCATCCATCGTGTTGGTGGCGAGAGGGCACCATGGGTGACTCCCTAAATCACCCTCCATTGTGTTGGGGGCTAGAGGGTGATTATGGGAATCACCATTTGTCATACCAGTGTTAGAGGGTGATTCCCAAAATTACCCTTAGCTGTGATGGGGGTGAGAGGGTGATTCTGAGAATCACCCTCCTTCATGCTGGGGGCGAGAGGGTGATTCCCGGAATCACCCTCCATCGTTCCGAGGCCAGAGGGTGATATCCAAAATCACCCTCCATCGTCTTGGTAGCGAGAGGGCATTGTGGGTGATTCCTAGAATCACCCTCCATTGTGCTGGAGGTTGGAGGGTGATTTTGGGAATCACCCTCTGCCATGTTAGAGCTAGAGGGTGATTCCCAGAATCAATGTTCTTCATGTTGGGGGACAGAGAGTGATTCCAAGAATCATCCTCTGCCATTCTAGTGGCCAGAGAGTGATTATGAGAATCATCCTCTGTCGTATTGGGGCCAAATGGTGATTCCCAAAATCACCCTCCACCATGTTGGGGCCAGAGGGTGATTATGGGAATCACCCTCTATCATGTTGGTGGAAAGAGGGCACCATGGGTGATTCCCATAATCACCCTTCACTGTTTTGGGGGTTAGAGGGTGATTTTGGGAATCAACCTATACCGTGTTGAGGTTATAGTATGATTTCCAGAATCACCCTCTCCCATGCTGGGGGCGAGAGGGCATCATGGATGCTTCTCGGAATTACCCTCCACTATGTTGGGGGATAGAGGGTGATTCTAGGAATCACAACCACCCTAGCTTGCGGCTCCTTGGCCACTGGGAAGGGGTGGCAGGCCAATTTTATTTATTATTTTTTAATGTGTTCTTTTAACTCATCATTCTCTATTTTACTATGCTCAACTCATTTCTTATATTTAATTATACTTTTGTCATTCAACATATTTTATAAAGAGGTTTGAAATCTAGATGGAGATTGTTTTTCACTGTGCAATGAAGATAATCATGTCTCCAAGCATTTGTGTCAATTTATTGAAATTGATAAAACAAATGTAAATTTATTGATATAAGGGATCTTATCGAGGCAATGATATACCTAACTAAGTATGGTAGGCTCAACTCCATCAGGCTTGGTCCCATATCATCAGACCCTTCCCATAGTATATATTGTATCACTGCTATGAAAAGGTAGATAACAATGATGGAGTTGGGAGAAGATAGAATTGGTTGTTTCACCTTTCTTTTCACTTCGATTGATGATAAGTCTCACATATTCAATAATATATCGTGTCATCAACCAGTAGTAGTCTTGATTCTCTTGGGAATTATTTTTTCACTAGTCCCCTCCTAAGAGGGCTTTGCTCATTATATCCAAAATGATAACAAATTTCTTATATGAAACAATTGCCAATACCTAGTAAGAAGCAATTTATATGCTATAAGGTGACTTGTACAAGCCTATGGTGTTGTTCCAAGTGAGTACCTCATTTATTAATTTAATGATAACAATAACAATGTTCTTTATGTCATTGGATGCTACTCATGTTATTGTATCCATGACATTGCTTGAAGCATACAAAAGTAAAAGGGAGAGGAGGATGAAGGATTGGGTGTACGAAAAGGTAAGTAAGACATATTGATTAATGATTAAAGATAAAAACAATGACTTATAATGGTATCATGACAAAGGTCAAATTTTTCGTGTAAAATGGTGTTATGACAATGGTCAAAGTGTAGGTTGGTGGAAATTTATTGTGAATTTTAATTCTTAGAGAATATCATATAATTTATCCCAAAAATCCATAAAATTACATGTGCATGTACAATGTGTTGTATACGGCTTTTACTCAAATATCATACCCGGTGTATGTTATCGATGTTTTGCTCAAATATCATACATGGTGTACTATTATCCATGTTTTAGTTGGCGGTTCCAAATCATCATAAAATTTTCAATGACGAACATATATTTATTGAAGGATTTAATATCGAGGTAACCATGAGATAAAAATTTTGGTTCCTTGTGAAATAATGTTGAGTGAAACATGAGCAACGCCCATCGAAGAAATTGCTATGGTGCATCTTATAAGGTATCTAAAAAGAATTGAGAAAATGAGAGTAGGTAGATGGCCAAAATTTATCTTCAATGAAGGCTTGAGTGAAAGAAAGAAATCATGGATGAGACAAAACAACAAATGGATGCAAAAATGGAATATTTACCTCAATGCATGTCCCACAAATAGCAAGGAGTTGAAGAATTTTGTTATGGAGAAGTTCCATAAGCGTATATGGGGAAAAGAGTTGGGTAGAAAGAAGAAGTACTATGTTCAGGAATTCAACCCCAGTTGTGATCTCCAACAAAAAGAGTACATTGGAGCCAACATTCCGTGGGGAGTAAAGATTCTTATTTCTCAATTAAGAACGAAATCACATCAACTTCAGTGTGAAACATGACGGTGGAAGAGACCTAAAGAAGCTTGGGGAGAATGGGTGTGTACTTTTTTCACTTCTGGGGCAGTGGAATTGGAAAATCATTTCATTTTGGAATGTGATGCTTTCAAAGACATCAAGGAAAATTATGGCAGTATGTTAACATCAATTCCTTGGCATTGTCTTTTTATTGAGGGGGCTATTAGAAATTTGGGTAAACTCATCATCAATTTGAGTAAGAAAAGGACTGAATTGCCAAAGGCTATAAAAAAATAGGGAGGTTGGTAGCCCCATAGACTATTTTTAGTCTCGTTCATGTTAAAATATCATTCATTCAATCATTCATGAATACTAGAAACTGTTTCTTCACATCGGTGGGCTATTCTTCAATAGATGCAACCCTACATACTTGATTGCCAAAACCTCCGAAAAACTCTTCCCCTCTTCACATGTTCATCCTCCATGTCTAAATCATTGAACTCTCTCTTGCATGATTGCATTGACTTGCCTCTTCCAAGTATATATTAACTTTTATAGGATTTAAGAAATTCATTCCCTCTTCCTTGCATAGTTAAAGGGCAATTCATTAAAACAATAATAAAAGTGTGCGAAGTAATGAAAGACACATTTATTATACTTATTTAGAAGTTAAAAACATTACTATATTAATAAAAAGGATATAAAAGATGTAATATAATATACATTTGAAATAGGGGTGAATTATATACGTTTTAGTGGGATGGGACAACAAAATTGTTTGTCATTCTCATAATATAAAATATGTAATTGCGTCGAGAGGCACATTCTACAACCAAGTATGACCCTGATGTGTAAGTATGTATGTGCTCAAAGTTAAATTTTAGCTAATGTCTACCAACATAAAAATAAAGAAATTAGAAATATAAATAATGTTTATGTTCATCTCTCCAATAAATAATAATAATAATGGAAATATAAAAAATGTTGGGCCAAAACAAAAATGAAAATAACCATATAGATAAAAAAAAACTACAATACAATTATCTCATGTGTTTAGATAAAAAATTTACAATACAATTATCTCATGCGTTTAATAGCTCTTTTATCATATACATTGAATTTGAATGGATCATAAATTTACCTTCAACAAAAAAATTTACCACATTAAAATTCCAAATTAGGCAAAATTTTAAACATCTTTACTGTTTACTAAAGCCACTACCATTTCTTAAATCAAGGTAAAAAGGTTAATTCAACACAAAGAATCCAAAATATTGTTGTAAAATCGTTTAATATTTCATTTAATTAATTATTTGTAAAATGAATCTTTAAAAGGAAAACTATATCCTGGATATATT